>KE524972.1:279896-305453 GCA_000441895.2 Anopheles sinensis
TGCGTTGTGCCGTCGACCGGTCGGAAATGTAAAACCGTTCAGCGTTCTGGGAAGTTTTGCGAAGTATCGTCGGTGAAACAGTTGCAATATTGAGGGATCTTTGGATTGAAATATTCCGCGACATCTTTCGGTACAGCGCTATCGGTGCTGTTCGGTGTGGGGACTTTGGGTTTGCGAACTCGAGAAACTTTTGGCTTTTCCGATGCAACATCGGACACTTTCGTACGACATAATGCTGGGCAGAAGCCTCTTCTATGTAAAATGCGTCTTAAAACATGTACACTATTACCGTTCATAACGAAATGCGCGCAGTTACCGAATGCGACTGATTCCAAAGGAAGTAAACAAACAAAAGCCGCACCAAGATAAATACATACTATTAGTATGTAATCATCTTGAGCCGTACGTAAAAGTGACATTTACTCATGTGGGTGAAAGAAGCCCGTAGATTTTTTATTAAAACACGATGTTTGTCTTCAAAATTCCTTTCATTTGAAGGGTATATTGCTAAAATTAGCCTAGGCATATAAAAATTATTCAAAAATTAGCTATTTCAGCCAATATTTCTAATTGTGATCAAGGTTCTTGGAGCTTGTTTATGCCAACGGCGCTGTCGGCTTCGGTCTAGTGATGGAGATAACGAATCGCTATTTGGCACTCGAATCCTCAAATCCGAATCCCAATCCGTCTCAAAAACACAGTCGTGGCGGTCTGGAAATCGGTCATCCTAATCTAAATCTTAATCAGATCTAACTATTGCTATTGCTCATTGTAAATCGGTCACAGTAGTTCTTGTTTCTCAATGGCACGATAAATGAAACGTAATCGTTAGTGTAATCGGGTTACCGCGCGTCCACGGCAGCGTAGCGTAGCGATTTTTTACACCTAGCGAATGCCAAACAAATCAAATCTGATTCGAATCCCAATCGAATCAAATCTTTAGTATCCCGCAAATGTGATTAAAATTTATTGAATCCCTGTAGGGTTCGATTCTTTAAGTCTTTCGAATCCCGATTCTGCCAACCCTGCTGATGACAGTTGATCGTCGAGTTGTCGAATTGGCGTCCCGTTGTCAAAAGAACTGCTCCACGTTGACGTGCGCGGCTTGGCATCTCCCTCACTCCCGAAACTGTGCGTTGGCCACCGTGGTTGGAACGGCAGAAAGGTCCCAGGTATCGGTCTGAAGCGAAGGTAATCCACGTTCAATCGCGATTGTGTTCGGTCTGCCTAGTTTGTCGTAAATATTATTGCCGTGAAGTAGTGGTTTCATAAGAGGCCAGTCTAATCTTTAGCTACCATGAAAAAGTTCTTCGTTCTACTGCTCCTGGTACTACCAGCCGTGCTGTTAACCGTGAACACCGGTAAGTAATCTAAGCAAGCAATCCACCCCTGCCTGATGGCCATCGGAGTTTCAACGTGGCAGTAGAAAGCAGTTGAATTAATCTCTGTTCGATCTGGCCCAGGATCCAGTCCCTTTGCCTTCGCTACGGAAGATGAGTTGGACGAGGAGCTAGTCGATGTGGAAACGGAAGATGCGGCTGTCGTTGCGGATGAAACGGAACCGGAGGATGAGCCCGAGACCACCAAGTCCCCGGATGCTGATACGTTCCTGCTCTTCACCAGACCTCTGCACGCAGTCGGTTCGCAGCTCGAGCTGCCCGCTGGCTATCCGGTAGAATTCTTGGTTGGCTTCACGAACAAGGGTCAGTTCGAGGACTTTGTCGTCGAATCGGTCGAGGCATCGTTCCGCTACTCGATGGACTTCAACTACTTCATCCAGAACTTCTCGGCTGTGGCGTACAACCGCGAGGTGAAGCCTGGCCATGAGGCGACGGTTTCGTACTCGTTCCTGCCCTCCGAATCGTTTGCCGGACGCCCCTTCGGTCTGAACATTGCGCTGAACTATCGCGACGGCCGTGGCAACCAGTTCAGCGAGGCAGTGTTCAATGAAACCGTCCAGATCACCGAAATCGATGAGGGACTCGACGGTGAAACGTTCTTCCTGTACGTGTTCCTGGCCGCCATCGTTATTCTGCTGCTCGTGCTCGGCCAACAGTTCCTGGGATCGTACGGCAAGCGAAAACGCACCACGACCACTGCTCGCAAGGTCGTCGAAACCGGTACCACCAACACTAAGGACGTCGACTACGAATGGATTCCGTCGGAAACTTTGAAACAAATTCGTAAGTCTTATTTACTCTCTATCCAACGCTCCAGCGCAACAACTAATGGACTGTTTTATCTTCACAACAGAAAACTCACCCAAAGGTGGCAAGGCTTCGCCGAAACAAAGCCCCCGACAGCGAAAGGCGAAACAGGGACTCCAGGCGGGCAACTAACCTCATCCTTCCTGACACGATCCGGTGCATTGATGCCGGTGCACTTTATCACAGAACTCATCCCCCTCCTCCAAACCAATAGATGTATCTCGTTCCCTTTGGTTCATTTCCTTCGGTGATGTTGCGTCCATCACATTCATTCCTCCCTTCCTCCTCATCCTCCTAATGCTCCCAAGCTCGGAAACTTAGCTTAATCCCATCTCGTGAGACTGTAACTAAAATGAGCATGATGGTGAAGACAAAGGCGGAGGCAAATAGACTGCGGACTTCGCGGGGGCAGCGATTAAAATGGCATGAAAGCTTCCAGGGTAGCTTCGCGGATTACACTTTAGCGAAAAAAACAAGGCACAAATTGATCATACACCTGGTCGGGAAGCTGTTAGTAGACATCCTCTGGCATTCGCTCGTGGTTTGCCTGGAAGATTTAGTATGATTAGGCCTCATTTTTCTGTGTTTCATTGAAAAACATCATTTGATGGGACCGATCGAGGCAGTGCGAATACGGGGTTAATTGATTGAAAGATTTACTCAGTGGAGTTATTGGTAGGATTGATTTTCTTTTTTGTCCGTAGTTGAACTGTTTTACTAATTTAAAGAAAAGTGGAAAAAAGAAATGAAAAACATAATTATTGTAGTTCAAACGTTTATTTCAAGAAAGAAATTAACTTACATACTCGTTCACTTAAAAGAGACTCACAACGATCAGGAGGCTCAAAAGAATTAACTGATTGAACGCAAGTCAACCAAGGCTAAATCTTTAGCTTTAATTTTAGAATCGATTGAAAACGATCGTATCGGAATGATCACAATCTTAACCAATCTTGATTTGCCAACTTGGAAAGCAAGTTAATTAACTGATTGCTGGCAGGATCGCGGCCATGGAGGAGGAGGTGCACGATATCTTTTCGCGTGATTTGTTTATCTGCCTAGATGCTTAACTTTCGTACTTTGATGACCTACTTGGATTTAATAGCTTGATTTGAAATTATCCAACGGAACTTTGTATACAGGCAATTGCACACAAGCTTGTATAGAACGCAAAGTCGATTTAATTATTTCCGTTTGTCGATTTAATTTTTTTGAATAAACTTTGAAATCACACGTGACTAGAGCTCAATCGGGGTTAGTTTAAGCGTTTGAAAAAAACATTTAGAGCGGTGAAAAAGGTAATATGTATCTTGACGCCTATTCAATAATTTCTGTTTCTTCAATTCAGTTAAATGTTCAAGGTTGTCTTATCTGCCAAAGGCTATTGATATCTTTCATACACTACAAAATCTATCTTTATTTCGCCAATTATTTCCACCACTGTCGTTACACAATTAAGGACATTTAAAAGATAACATCTGCAATCGCCATTCTTCCAGGGGGGTCTTTAGTTTTACCACCGATTGTTTAATGCCGTCGAGACAAACAAGGCGTGGATAGTTTAATCACAAACATGCGAGCCCATTCTAAGGAATTCCCCATATCTTGGAGGTCGTACGCAATCGAAAATGGCCGCAAAAAAACATACAAAGCGATACCGTGGCACAAGACTCGGGAATCTGCGCAGAGAGAAAGGTTGGTAACCGATCGTTCGAGCCCTTTTCTAATCGAAGTATTTTAACGTGCCAAAGGTGGATAATAAAGCTTATCGGTCTCTGATAGGATAAGGTAGTCCGATCCGTCTCCCCCCGTGGGTGAGAAATAAGAAAATAAAAACAAGAAAAAGCTGCGAAGCTGGACGCGATATAAAAAGGGGTCGTACACCTGCGGCCGCCAGTTCTGCGTCAGAAGGATGCTCAAGTTTGCGGTAATCTTGTCGTTGTTGGCCATCGCTGCGCACGCGCAGGATGCGGTAGGTTACTCACTCCGTAGGGAAGCTCTTCGATGAAATTCACATTTACATTTGCTTGTCTTGTTCCTTTTAGTCCCGTCCTATCATCAACACCAGTGGTGGCCAGATCCAAGGTGTAACGTCCAGTTGCGGCCTGTTCTGTAGCTATTTCGCGTTCAACGGAATCCCGTACGCGCAGCCTCCGGTCGGTGATTTGCGCTTCCGCAACCCCCGTCCGCACCAGGGCTGGCAGGGGGTGAAGGATGGTAGCGAGCACAGGGAAACCTGCCCGTCGGGTGGCTTCCTGGGTGGCGTATCGGGCAGCGAGGACTGTCTCTACCTGAATGTGTACACGCAGAACCTGATCGGATCGCGCCCGGTTATGGTTTGGATTCACGG
This sequence comes from Anopheles sinensis, assembly GCA_000441895.2. Classification (NCBI taxonomy): domain Eukaryota; kingdom Metazoa; phylum Arthropoda; class Insecta; order Diptera; family Culicidae; genus Anopheles; species Anopheles sinensis. Next base: position 284,454 of record KE524972.1, read on the forward strand.
TGGCTCGTTCACTGGCGGTTCCGGCAACTCGTGGATCTACGGCCCGGACAATCTAGTACCGGAAGACGTGGTGGTCGTTACGATCAACTACCGTCTGGGCATTCTTGGATTCTTCAGCACGGACGATGTGCACGCGGCCGGAAACTGGGGCATGAAGGATTGCGTGATGGCACTGCAGTGGGTGCGTCAGAACATTGCGGCCTTCGGTGGCGATCCGAACAACGTGACCATCTTCGGTGAGAGTGCCGGAGGAGTGGCCGTCCATTTTCTCGTCCTGTCCCAGAAGGCGTCCGGTCTGTTCCACAAGGCGATCGCCCAGTCCGGTACGGCCTTGTTGCCATGGGCCTTCCAGTACCGGCCGCGAGAACTGGCCTACCAGCTGGCCGATAAGTTCGGTTACTCGCACGATAGCGCACAGTTGGTGCAGAGTCTACGCAACACACCCATCGAGTCGCTGATCAACGCCCAGAACGGCTGGTTGGACATTCCGATCCCGCGTGGCTTCAAACCGTTCGACTTTGTCCCGAATGCGGAACCGGTGAACTCGCCGGAAGAAACCTTCCTCACGCAGCTTCCGATCGACATCCTGAACGCGGGCACGTTCAACCACGTCCCATTCATTGCCGGATACATGAGCATGGAGAGTCTGTTCATGGTGTACGAGCACACGATCGATAGCACCGTGTGGCAAGCGTTCACCCAGAACCCGGACTACTTCGTGCCGCACTTCTGGAACATTCAGCACGGTACGGCCGCATCGGCTGCCGTCAGCCAGGGCTTCCGCAATGCGTACTGGCAGGATCGGCCACTGAACGACAACATCATGGTCGAGTGGCTCACCTTCCACACCGACCAGCAGTTCATCTACGGCATTGACAAGACCGTCCGTCTGCACGCCCAGCGATCCACCGCCCCGACCTACTACTACCAGTTCAGCTTTGACGGTGACCTCAACCTGGTGAAGCGCCTGCTGTTGCTGGGCAGCTGGCCCGGTGCAATGCACGCCGATGACATCCCGTACCTGTGGTCGGTGACGGACCTTACCATCTCGCCAATCCTGCCGACGAATCATGCCCGTACCGTCAGCAACCGGTTCGTCCGTTTGTTCACCAACTTTGCCCGCTTCGGCAATCCTACCCCGAACGCGGTCGACACACTGTTGCAGAGCCGCCAGTGGCTGCCAGTCACCGCTGCGACCGTGAACTACATGGACATTGGGCACGATCTGACGACCAGCGTCAACCCGAACGGACAGCGTACGTCCGTTTGGCGTGACCTGGAGTCGCGCTATGCCAACGATCCGTTCCGTTTCCCACGCAACTGAATGAAACACATAAACATCTGATTATCATAAGAGGTTATATACAAGCAATCGCTTGTTTTGCGATCTAAATCAATAGGACATTAAAGGATACAATTTCATACTTAATTTAGTGTCGTTGATTTTAGTACTTTGACTTGGGCTTCCGAGGAGACACCATATAACGTGTGAGAACCTCAATTCTTTCTTTTCTCATGAAGGCATTCTTTCGAATTTGGTCAAAGTAATAATGGTCCACACGTTTGATTTAGCGTTTTCATACCATCTAAAGTTACTCTCCGCAGAGGGGTATTGGCCGGACGAAAAGAATCTTCAACGTCTTACGTCTTACGGCCTGCTATCAAATCCGGACATCTGATCCCGTGGTAAACACGATTTTTACAACCGATAGAACCACCAGGTGCAATTCGGGAATAAAGTATGATTATAATTCGATTATCCATAGCCATAAAGTACGAATTTGCTTTCGCATTGAAATAAAAACGTCCGCATCATGACACCGTTTATCTTATCGATAATGCGTACCCCTACTGGGTGGTTCGTCTTTCTGGTGGCAGATTGTGGCGTTAATCTAATTATAAAAGTTTCCAGACACGTTGCAGGGGTCCGATTTTACATTATCATCCAGATACAGTCGACTCCTGACCTCAAACGCGCCGTAACTGACGTCACTAAAGCAGGCCCTCATCGCAGAAATGTTGCGTACTGTAGGGAAGATTCTTGTTTTCGTGCTGATAGCCGTTTGTTACGTTTCCTCGCAGGATCCCGCGAGACCGATCATCACCAGCCCTGCGGGCCAAGTGCAAGGAACAACCGAATCGTGTGGCCTGTTTTGTAGTTACTATTCGTTCAAAGGAATCCCGTACGCAGAACCACCCGTAGGGGCGAGACGCTTCCGGAATCCCGTCCCTCATGGTGGGTGGACAGGGGTACGTGATGGGTCTAGCCATGGGTCGGATTGTCTGCAGGCGAGTCTGATCCCGGGAGAGGTGCGTGGTAGCGAAGATTGCCTGTTTCTAAACATCTACACCCAGCAGCTCGTCGGCCAACGGCCCGTGATGCTGTGGATCCACGGAGGTGGATACGGTGCCAATTCGGGCAACAGCGACGAGTTCGGTCCGGAAAAGTTGGTCCAGGAAAACGTGCTGCTGGTAACGATCAACTACCGACTGGGAGCGTTGGGATTCCTCAGCACCGGCGATCGGTATGCTCAGGGAAACTGGGGACTGAAGGATTGTTTGCAGGCGCTCCGTTGGGTCCGAGCGAACATAGCCGCGTTCGGTGGTGATCCAAGCAATGTGACGCTGTTTGGTAATTCTGCCGGGGCTGCGTTGGTCCATTTGTTGGTGCTTGCTGACGCACCGGCCAATGAAGGCCTGTTCCATAGAGCGATCGCCCAGAGCAGCACCACGCTGGTTCCGTACGCCTTTCAACCACGGCCACGATTCTACGCGGACCGTATCGCCTCGGCGCTCGGTTTTGGCACAGACAGTAGCGTGTACGTGGAGCAGTTGAGGTCCATTCCGGTAGCACAGTTTATTCCCTTCCAGGAGGCGGCATTCACAATTCCCGTACCACGGTTTCTGCGTCCGATTGACTTTGGACCAGTCGTTGAACCTCTCGACGCACCCGAAGAGACCATCGTTCGACAGCGTCCGATTGAGTTGATCCGCGAACGTGGCCATCGGGTACCCTTTATGGTCGGGTACACCGATCTCGAGGGTGCGTTTTTTACGGCCCTCGAAAACGCAATAGATCCAACCGTCAAGCCACAATTCAACGCCAATGCGCACCTCTTGGTTCCTTTCTTCTGGAATGTTTCACCGGGCAGTGCGGCATCGACGCAGATTAGTAATGCATTCCGGAACCACTACTGGCAGGGTCGACCGATCGATGCGAGTGTGGACTACGAGTGGACGGTGTACCAAACCGATCATCAGTTTCTGTTCGCCATCGATCAGACGGTGCGCTTGCATGCACAGGCCGCTCCGTCAGTGCCACTGTACTACTACCAGTTCGAGTACGATGGGGATTTGAATCTGTACAAGAAAATCTTCGGTGTCACGCACCCGGGCGCAATACACACGGATGAGTTACCGTATCAGTTCCACATACCGGCAGCCATGCTGGAACCGATCCCACCGACTAGTCATGCGAACACCGTGAGCAGCCGGGTCGTGCGGATGTGGGCCAACTTTGCTCGGACCGGGTAAGTAGCTACAGTAGGGGTCCTCTAGGTGTTGACCTCGATGACTTAATGTTCCACGAATTTTTCTTCCAGCAATCCAACACCATCGCAGGAAGCATTATTGCAAAACATTCAGTGGCCTATGGTGCGGTCCGACGGAGCCGGTTATCTTGCCATCGGGCACGACTTAGTACCATGGCAGCAATCACCAAATCCTACCAGAATGTCCCTTTGGTACAACCTCCAGCAAACTTACGCCAATGCGCCGTTCGAAATTTAACTCTTAAGGTTTCGTTCATTCGCCTCCACGTGGATTCTATTAAAGCTTAAGTGAACAAAATATGCTTATAACTTGAAAAATACTAAATGCTTGTATTTACTCAATTCTTCGAGAAATGAAACCTTTATTTAAGACGACTTTGAGTCGGATTTGACTTTTTTTTCCTTTCAAAGAACTGTGATGTATATTTTGATAAATTCAACGCCTACTTCACTTGGTCGCCTGCTTGTCGACCGGTGTGTAGTACATCGAGTCGATGAAGCATTTTGTAAAATCTCCTATCAGCTCGCGATCCGGCACGGACTGGGCCACGCCGTAAATGGCCATCTTACCTTCGACGGGTTTGGTGGGATTTTGCATGATGAGCGCCACCTTCGTGCGCACGTCCTCGACGAACTTTTCCGCCACACCGTTCTCGGTGTGCATGTACGTCACGCAGATGTGTATGCTGAAGCGAATCGGAATAGGATCAAGTTGGTTTATGGAAAATGTGAAAAAATGCTTGAAGCTTACCCGGAAGGAAACTGCAACGAATTTAAATTCCATCCCAGGCTGTTTAATTCACCCCCGAGTAGGTAAATGTCAAAGTCTCTCGAACCGATGCCGATCACGCTCGTTGCCGGCGTGCCGAAAATGAAGATGTTATTAATGGCACGAAGTCTGGAGGGAGAAAACGGCAATCGATTACTTTTTCAGTTCCCAAATTTACGACGGGTTCAATAAATACTCACTGTTGTTCGATGTAACGCGTCGTGTCGATGATACGCTTCGTTGCCTCGACGTAACCGTCCAACCCGAAATTCATCATGGTTGCCCACGTGGCGGCGATGATGCCTCCCGCACGCGACCCGTTCACCGTCGGGGATCCGTACACGCCGCCAGGCCATTCCGTTGTCACCGTGTACTGATAGTGACGGTATACCTTCTTTGAGTAAAGGATCACAGATGATCCCTTCGGAGTGTAGCCGTACTTGTGCGTGTCTGCCGAAATGCTCGTCACGCCGGGGATGCTAAAGTCGAACGGACGCACAGGATAGCCGGCCCGCTTCATGAAAACGATCAAGAATCCACCCAAACAGGCGTCGACGTGCACGGGAATGTTGTACTTGCGGCCGAGCTCTGCAATTGCCTCGATGTCGTCCATCGTGCCGTACGGGAAGTTGGGTGCCGAACCGACAAGCATGACCGTGTTCCGATTGATGGCTCGTTCCATCGCCGCTATGTTTACCTCCGTCGAGTCGGCGTACACCGGGACCACCTTTGTGAAAATTCCCAAATATTTAGCCGCTTTGTCGAATCCTGTGTGCGCCGTTACAGGAAGCACCATGTTCGGTTTCGTAATGCCACGATTTTCACGGGCATAATCGCGGTACGCTTTGCATGCCATCATGATTGATTCCGTGCCGCCCGTTGTCATGGTACCGCAGGCGGACGGACCACCGTGGAACAGGTTTGCGGTCATCCGTACGACTTCGGCTTCCATTTTGCACACACCCGGGAACACATCGGGATGCAGTGGGTTCGTGTACGACGCCTTACCATAAACTTCAGTCACTAGCTTTATCAGCTCTGGGTTGTAGTAGTAAACGGCACCGGAGATAAAGCCCTCCTTCCAGCGGTAGTGGCCGAGTTCGAGATAGTCGTCCACTTTCTTCAGTATTTCCCCGCCTTCCATCCCATCATTCGGTAACTCCGTGTAGTAGTTGCCCTTCTGGCTGATGTCTTTCACAAAGCCATCGTTGATCTTCTCGATTTCAGCATCGACTCGCCGGCGTACGGCGGGTATAAGTCGGGCTAGTTTGAACACCTTCTTTTTGGCTCGCTGGTAAACACTCTCCTCCTGGAACAGCACCTGCCAGAGCCAGATCGTACCGAGCACCGTCGTCGTGGTGATGGCAACAATCTGCCACGGTTGCCGACCGGTGAAAACACGATCGATCGATCCCGTAACAAGCCTTACGTGGGGTTCCATGTCTTTGCGACACTAGCGTGCTGCCGGTCTACTATGATAATGTTTTTTCTCTGCTCGCAAGGGTACAACGATCAACTTGTGAGGTGCAATCTCCGATAAGGCTGCTCACTGATAAGTCCGATGCATGGATGATAACGAGAAGATTAACGGTTACACTGCTAGTATACTAGCATGACTGAAGAAATGATTCAACCGACAGCCAGGAGTGAAATACTGAAGTGGATTCTAATGTTTTTCCAACAAAGAACAAGGTGCGGCTAATCGCGGATTGTCGGTCGCTTTGTGTCCCATGTAGGGGACAACTGATATGAGTTTGATATTACTTGTTTCAGAGAGGAGCTATTTGCTCACGGTTCACTGCAGAGGGTTTCTAATTGCTTGATTCAATGATTGTAAACTTTGTGTTCGTTTTGAAGGATGCTTACTGTTTTGACTCCATTACAAAGTAACAACAGGTTTGCTCATAAAATTTTATAACAGAAAAAATGAGTTGCTTCTATCTTAAGGGTTCAGTGCATTTTAAGTTCAACTAGAATTACATGTTTCTGAAGATCGATTTGCTATTTTGCCAAATTCTGCAGCTGATTCTGAAGAAACACTAATCTTCACCAAACTGTGCGAATGTGGAACGCTTTGACCTGAAAACTCTACATCGACGTTGGTAATGTTGTTCCTTTTCAATGACAGCGGCCGCGTAAACAAAAACATAATTGGGACGCTTAGGAAAAGAAAGTACCAACTTTCAGTGGTATTTATTTTTGTGTATAAAAGGCCTTCCATTTTAAGTTAGATGTTGCGATGAATACAATAACAATGTAAGTAGTTAAATAACGCAAATAGCACATACGTTTATTGACACATATTTTCGCTTTTAGACCCAGCATCGATCCTACCACCTTTTGTCGCGTGTGTTTCGCCGAGATTAACCTACTTATTACAATTTGTCCAGATACGGTCAACGAAAAGACCACCCAGCACCTTCTGCAGTTGGTTAAAACTTACCTCGGGTTGGAGTTTGGTGGTGCGAATGATTTTCGTTGTGCGGTCTGTGAAGTGTGCTACCGGTTGTTGCGGGAGTTTGATTTACTGTACCAGAACGCCCAGCAGAATAATGAAGCGCTAAAGCTACTGGTGGATAGCGAGCTTAACAGTCAATCAAAATCGTACCAATCAACTCAAGATGCGTTGGATACGCAGGACACCACAGTCGTAGAGATCGTCGGGCAGTCTTCGCCCAGAGTGGTACACGAAAGCATCGTTGACAATGTACGCCACGTAAAAACGGAAGAAGAAGATTTTTTCGATGGCGAAATCATTCTCGAAGAGGTGCCCTATACCGACACCAGCCACGAAGAGCACCAAGTGCACGTTTTTCATGTTGATGGTGAATTGCAGCAGGTAATTATCGCCGGAGAACGGAGCAACAACAAAGGGTCTCGGAATGGTGCCAAATCGCCCGTGGTTTTGAACAGAGCCAGGAAACAAACGGGATCGTCAAACGGGCGTCCCCAACTGAAGCAAACCACTGTGCAGCGTCCCTCACTTAAGAGTTCATTTCAAAGCATGAAAACTCTCGAATCTGGCAGAACCGTGACAAAAGTAATGCCTCAACAACCGCAAAAGGCAACCACAATGGTCAGGCGGGTGGAAAAAGATACTCGCACCGTTCAAAGCAGGAAACTCTACCGGTGCAACAACTGTTCGAGCTTGTTTGGTGAGCAATCTGAATATTTCAACCACGACTGTATTGCGAAGACGCGACCACCCAGCCCAGAACGAAGGATGATGCAATGCGCCGTCAAGCCAGCGCCGTACAGGTGCCCCAAGTGTAACGTATCCTATCGACGCGAAATACACTTGGAAAAACATCTCTACGAGGCACACGGTGTCGTTAGTGAAAATTTTGGCATCACGTGCATGATCTGCCAGATACAGTTCTCTCAACGGCAAGACTACGAGCTGCATGTTGCAGCAATGCATTAGATTTTACAACTTAAATTGATTGATTCATTTGCCGTACTCGGTCTAGTAAAATAAGAAACAATGTGTAGTTTATTTGAGTTTCACGTGCATCAATATGCATTCATTTGGGTGAATGAAGTGAATAAATGTGTAAAACAATATAACAATATTTCTTCCCATAATTAATGATGCAAAAGAAAGGTAGAAAGTTGTCATCATGCTGGTTTAAAGTAAATTCCAACGCTCGTCTGTGTATGATCAACATGGATAGAATCTTCTGGTGCATTTTTCTTACTTCCCAATAGTGGATTACTGGTTTGCAAACTATCCTATCTTTTCGTCCACCTCTTCTACCACCCCATACAGCATCCTACGCCGGAGTTACCCGTGGATGTGCAAACACTCACACACACACACAAAAACACAATTGTCTTAATACTTTCAGCTATCCTTGCTACCCCATTTTTCGAGTTTTGCTCCATTTTGCTTTTTCATTAATTTGTCAAATATTACTTTTGATGCTTTAGTTAGTTTTAGTTTCGATCACACTAAATAACACACCACATTTGATAAGTTACTGCTGCACGTTGCTTGGATGTTGTTGTTGGTTTTTTGTCCTTGTGAACTCGTTGGGAATGGGGAATTCTAATTACATACTCTGCATGCCCTCCTAAATATTCTACTCGCCTAGCCCCCCTCCCTCGTTGTCTTCAATGCTACTGCAACCCAATCCTATTTGAGTTCAATTACAGGAACAAGAACAATCGCTTGATTGTGTCGTAGCAGACGAATGTGAAAATCTAGTACAAGCTCACCATCCTGTGAACGATCATTTTGAATGTCATTGTTCAACACTGGTTTTGAGATCTTTTGGGGCCTGGGATTTTTGGGGTAATCCATTATTTGCTGATACAAACAAAAGCCGTTAGGAATATAAATTTTGTTCAATAATATCATATTCAATACCATTGAAAGTATCTTTCTTCTATACTGTACTACAAATTGGTGTATGGAGTGGATGTTCGGGATGCAACGAACTGTGCTCCCGGTTGGTTCTTTTGATAATAATGTTTCTGCAACTTTTGGTTTGTCTCCATTTTCAAACTGTGGCAATTTCAACCGAAACTACGTTACCTTAATTATTGTGTAAAATTGTTAGAAACTGCATCTAAAAAAATATATTTATCGTTAAAGAAATATCGTGCGCTATATCCTTCCCAATCCATCCCCGGTTGTTCCGCCGCTTCCTTGGATGGGCGCTTATATTGAATGTCTATGGCTCATCAAATATAAAGTGCGGATCGTTGTTTTACAATTGTTCTATCTACGAGGAGTTAATAATGGGAGCCTTTTTAACTCGGAAAACTTATGAATGTCGTAGAACGGATGTGGTTTTGTTTGAAACTGGTCTGGTGAAACTTTCTTCTGGAAACTTATAGTTTTCCTTCTACAATGCAACGTTCTAAAAATGGTAAAGTGTTCTAAGCTCGATACTATTGGTATTGTGGTTGAGATTGTTTAAAACTGCGGTTTTAGTAGTGTGCCTCTATCGTGTGGGTTTAGGTTTCGGTTAAAATTCTTCGCGCGTATCGGGTTGAGCTAAAATCGTTCTACCCAAGGGACACTAGCAAGACATCAATGGCCAGATATGAGCCATCATCGTCATCATCATCCTGCCATCTAGTGAGATCGGTATACCAATGGGAAACGCAACGTATCTGTTTCATTTTCCCATTCCAAAACACACGTGGTTCTGTCATGGATCCTCTTCCTGTGCCTTTTTATGTTTTAAAATGATTTAAATCTTTTCCCTTGCTATGTTTGTGTCTAATCGGATTGCGCTCTAGTTTTTCTCCTACGCATTCTACACCATTAACATTTGCTAGCCCTCGGAGCCTATCATCCCTCAACCAAGGCTCGTGTCCGTTCTGTATAAAATGAAAAACAAAACAACACATCTATCATCTTTCAGTTGAGAGTAATTGATTTTCCATAGTCACGCGGGCATGTCGCACCGGAGACTGTCGTCCAACTTAACTGGACGCACGACTCCTTTGCGCCCATTTAACAGTCTAGTTTCCACAGTCTAGCATTCATTCGTGTCAAGTATTCCGGGTGTTTTTCGTTCCTATACAACAAGGTTCCCGATGGCGGTTGGCCACCGGGTTTTTCCCTAAACGCTAAACGCTACAAGCTATCGGGGGAGGATTGTTACGATAAAATATTTCATTTTGAAGGATCGGTTTGATTCGATTTGATTCTTTTTGGTATTCTTCGCTCTTTGCCACACGTAGCTAGATATATTTTCTTTTGCATTTTCAAAATTGGGTTGACTACTTCACTTTGCTGTCTAAGGGCTTGCGCACGTGGTGCATGCTGCATTTCGTTAACGGTATTCGTTTTCTTACGCGATTCTGATCTGAGCTAATTGTAAAGTACAAACAGAAACAATCAAACGTTTCGTTTTCTTACGCGATTCTCATCTGAGCTAATTTTGTAAAGTACAAACAGAAACAATCAAACAGAAAAACCTTCCTTCTCAATGCTTTCTTCGAATGTTTTCTTTAGGTGTTTTATCCCCTCACGCAACCTTTAACCTTAACGCCAAACACGGTTTTCCTTACGACGGTACGTTCCGGTACAGCTTTACATAATGTACAGAAGAGTGCAAATAATTTACAAACACGAGAGACATTCCCTCTACAATGATTAAGCGCACACGCTGTGGGCATAACAAAGGCTTCAAACAACAACCCACACGGCGGGGGTGGGGAACTGGAGAAAAACTTAATCAATCGAACGTTTCAATCGAATTATCACATCATCGTTATCATTTGCTTTTGTCATGGGTCGCGTCGATTCAGATGTCCGCCGAGTCGCGGTTGGAGTGTTCGATGGCGGCCAGCAGGTCATGTTTCTGCCGTACGTACAGTCGTCCCTTGCGCCAGGGATTTTGTAGCTGGAGCGGTCGAAAGTCGTCCCGTAGGCAACGCTCCCGGGCACCGATCACCGCGACCAGGCAAAAATTATCCAACCGCTCGGGTGTGTAGATCGGGCCCTCGCGCCCTTTCAGCACCACGGCCATGTTGAGCTGCTTGACGACCAGGTCGATCACCTCGCGGGCACTCGTTTTCGGTGTTACGCGCAGCTTCAGCGAAGTCCCACTCGGAAGGCCCGTTTCGTAGGCGGCGTAAACCTGCAGGATACTGGTGGCGGTAGAAACGGTCGTTCCGCCAGCGCCACCGGTAGCTTCGGCCGGAGCACCTTCGGACGGTGGTTGATCGGGAACCGTTGCGTAGGACGCGCCCGATGTGGGAGAGTCAGACGACGTCGTTACGATCGTTACCGGTTCACGCTCCGGTTCCACCGGCTGGTACGATTTGGCCTCGTTCTGCAGTGCGGCGAGTGTCGGCTTAAGGTACGTTGTTGTGAGAATCGGTTTCGTCTCCTCGAAGATCTCCATTTCCTGCTGCTGCTCGCGTTCGATGAAGTTGATCGCTTTGAGTGCCTGATCGCGGCTTTTCTTTGCGAACAACTTCAACGGACCGGAAGGCTGATGTGCTGGAGCACTCGTGCTACTACTAGCCGGCAGCTGTCGGTTGGTGTTTTCTACGTCCTCGATGGGCGTTGTTATCGGGGTGGTGGTCGTCGTCGCGGGCACCATCGGCACTAGAAACGGCGAGCGAACGTTCAGCAGTGGACTAGACGTGGCCGAGTAGCTGGAGTAGATGGTCGGTGGTCGGTTTTTCTTTCCCCCACCGGCGCCACCCATCCCACCTGGTCCACCTGGTTTCCCATCGGACGAATGATGGTGATGAAGATGATGATGGGAGGAGCTGTTGAGCGTGTCTTCGGAGCGTGACGGTGGCAACCGCTGGACGACGGCGAACTCCTTCTCGGGCTCGACTCCCGTCACCGAGTAGTAACTGCTGTGAGTGGCACCGGACCCCGAATCGGCACTGTTCTTACGTGACCCCGCCTGGCTGACGTTCAGAAAGCGCGCACTATTGTACTTGAGCAGCTGCTCCGATTTGGAGTATTCCGCGTCGAGCAGCCCGTTATGGCCGAGTGTGTTCTCCACCGCCGGGCCTGGCCACGACCCTCGTCCCGGGCTGCTTTTGTGGAAACTATTCGGGCCTGCGTTTCCGGGCGGATGAAGCAACTGCGATTCACTGCCGCCTTTCTTCTTGTCGCCGCCACCCTTCGGTAGCTTGCCAAAGTAGGTGCTCTTGTAGTCCAGTATCTGCTTCATGTTCAACTCGGGCATGTTGGCACGGTCGCGTGCATATCCGATCACATCCATCAGCCACCGGACACCCTTCCAGATCGTGTTCAGCCCACCGGATAGCTCCTGAAGCTTCGCCAGCCGATCTTTCGCCTTCTGCAACTCGGAACTGCTGAACGCCTCACGGTGCAGATGGTTCGCTAGCATCGTGTCAAGCTCGAGGATGCAGGACAACCTCGAGTACTTCTGAATGATGCTACCCTGGTACGTCTTGAGGTGGATCATCTCGAACGCCTGGATCGGCATTGAAAGCAGATCGCCCCGTTGCAGCAAACTCTCCTTCTGGCCCGGTACCGCACAACTGCTCTCGGCCGGCGGACAGATAATAAGGAAGCTGACGTCGTTGTTCAGCTCGATCACCTCGATGTCGTACAGTCGATGCGCAACCGCCACATCCACCGGAATGTCCATATACTGGAACAGATTGTGCACGGCTTTGGTGAGCATTTCGAGAAAGTGCAACTGCACCTCCGTCGGCCCTTGGTGCTTTGGTCGGAACTCCAATATGCTGGATGGTTTGTGCTGTTTTATCAATTCCCACTCCTCTCTGCAAGCAGACCAAGAATTAAATTTATGAAAAAAATACGCCGAAACTCTCTACCGTCGGAAGGCTTTACTTACGCAGACACATGAGGATTGTCACGGATTTTGCAGTGCGGCAGTACATTGGGCGTCTTCACCGGTACCACCACCTGTATCACGTCCACCGAGCTCTGCATCTTCAGGTACCCGACGTACAGCCCCCGGGAGAGCCGTATGTTGGAGACCTGATGGTAGTTGATCTGCTCCTGGATCGAGTTCATCAGTATCTCGTTGATACTGCTGTCCTCCGTCGAGAGACCGAGCTTCTTGTGGATCTTGTTCAGCGGTATCCAACGGGAGTTGAGCACCGATACCGCTTTAGGACTCTAGAAGGGGAACGATAATGCAGAGTTAGTTTACGGCACAGTTTAAGAATTTCAGTTGGTAACGCGTACACTTACCTTAATACAGTTAACACAGGACAGCACAACGGTACCGTGCACGTCCCGCAAGGGTCGATAGAACAGCTGGCCGAGGTCGGTAATGGAAAGGGCGGACTGCATCTGACAGGCGGCCGACAGGAGCTTCGTGCGGAAGTGTATCGCCGACGAGGCGTTCCGTTCCATGTCCATCCGTAGCAGTTTCACGTCGTCCCAAGTGCAGGCCACCTATAAATCAAACGGTAAAGCAACGGTATGTTACAGAAAACAAAAGGCGAAAAATTGCCCATTGGGGGATGGGAAAAATAAATCGGCCAACGGTCACCACAAACAGCAATTCCGGTGGAAAATGTTTGCGAACCATTATCGATTGTGCTCGACGAAAGTCAAACATTCCCTGGTGGTCAAGGCGCTGGTGGTGGTGGTTGTTGTTGTTTTTCAAAGTGGTCGGAAGAAAATCCAAGTTGAACTTTACACCCCAAACTCCTCCTTGCCTTCGGGAGAGGGGTTTTAAAGTTTTCCCCCCAACACAAAGGTCCGGCGCTGATGAGTGGTTTGTTCTGATTTATGTTCGTCTCGCGTAGAAGAAACCACACAAACCGTTCGTTATTGGAGCAGGGGAAATAAAACGAGCAGTTTGTCTTTGCTTCATAAATCCTCGCTACACACATCCGGGTCAATATTGTTTACTTCTTGTGGCCCCGAAAGATCCACGTCGGTGCTTAAGAGCAACACATACACAGCGAAAATGGAATGGAAAATGTGTCGTTCCATAACTTTTCCCTGGTGATTGTTTGTTCACCAGTTTGTGTTTGTTGGTTTGTTTGGGAAGTGTCCTGCAAAGGCTCATGAAAGGGTAGGGAAAAAATAACTTTGAACTGTGACCGGAATGAACGTCGAGGGCGGGGGTGGGGGAGAAAAATTCGCACCAACATTGAACCATTCCCAGACGACGCCCAAGACGCCATTGGAAGACACGAAGGACTTAGCACCGCGATGAGCTTGGGTTAAGGATTTCCCTCTGCATTGGCATCGGTGATTGGAGTTTACCGTTTGTCAACAAAAAAACCAACACGAAAGTTGACCAAAGTTTACCGAACGGAAATAAACTGACACTCCACCCCCCTCTGGCTGCTGACCGTCCTGCCAGGCGGTAAAGGGGAGAGGGCAGATTTTTACACAATAAACCCCATCATTTTAGTGTGTGCGCAAAGCCCGCCGAGGCAAATAAATTTCTCTTTAGTGCCCCCATCGCGGGCCGGAGCCTTCACCGCATCGAGCGCAGCATCGATGAATAAATAAGAAGATACTGAGCGCCCTTTCGGGGTCCCAAAGTGCCGTTGGACGTTTGCGGCAAGTGTTACGCTGTTCGTTATTCCACTCTCCTGCTTGTGCGTACGTGGATCCCGAGTTGGGGAACTCGGATGGTGCTTACCTTCATCAGCCAGTAGAAATCTGTGTGCAGATTGCTGGTGAAGGTTTCATCAATCTCAATTACCGGCACAAAGTCTTCGTTGGTGAGCAGTAGTTTGTCTTCGTGGTACAGGACGCAGGCTAAGTAAATTCCTCTGTTTTCAGCAAGAGAAAGGGGAAGAAAAAGAGAGTAAAAAGAATTACCGGGTGGAAATATCGTCAAGGGAAAATCCAACAAAGGTGGTAACGTACCGTTTGAGATTTTTCTGAAATTTGGAAGCCGCCGAAAAGAGCTGCTTGATGGTGGTTTTCTTCTTCGTCGCTCGCTTCTGCTGCTGCCCGGTACCGTCCAGGGCGATCTCGGACGCGTCCTCGGGCCGTGCCAGCCGGACCGCGTTGAACAGCTCGTCCAGATTGCGCTGCTTGCCGGCGAATCGGTTGTCGCGGCCCTCCACATCACGCCAACCTTTACCCAGGGAGAACGGACAAAATTGTACAATCATTACGAGGGTCCCCTTAACCCGACACAGAATTGGTCCTTGCTAGCTACAAAGTCGTGCTTCCCGGTTCGAGCACTGCTCATTACGTTCTTGTGTTCCGCTTCCTCCGCTGCACGCTATTATCACGTGCTATATCCAAAGGGAACGTTCCCTTCGTTCCACAACAATCCTATAAAAGCTACCGAGTTATAGTACACTCCGAGGCCGGTGCCCCAATGACCACACACTAATGGCTGTACAGTCCGCGGTGTTCAGACGGACAGCCGGACAAACGGGGCAAAAGTGGCTTTTATTTCTCCCGAGAGAAATCGCAATCTGGATGCCTTGGCGTTCGTTTTGTTCGGATGACCAATGCCCACCGGTACGATGAACCACAAATGCTCGAATGTAGAGACCTCGTGAACCATTGTTTGTCTGCTTCATCCATGCAAGGATTTTGCTAACAATGAGGAGGTTCCCTGGTTGCATTACAATATGGTCACGAACAGAATATATTCTTTGTATGAAGAAATCGCCAAGTACAGACGTATATCTTTAAGATTTATGTGCGTTACAACCATATTTCAGAATAGTCTGATTTAGATGAAAAGAATGTTTAATTGGAAATCCAAACTCATAGACGATCATTACCAACGAGAATTGTTCTCTTGAGATCATAATACTTTTTAATACAATTACTAATTGTGCTTCCGCAACGTGAAAATAGAGAAAAAATACTAATTGTGCTTGAGTTGGGGTCGCCTCTGTTTGTGGTCAAATTGCAAATACACACCGTACTGAAGCAGGATGAGGGTAAACATAACGAAGGAAGGTTAATTTGAGGGCAACCAAGGATGGTAAACAATTCAACAATCTGAGCGAAAATCGGGAGAACCGATTCCTAACCGTGGAAACGGAACAAGGCACATTCGCAGCCAATGCTCACGGAACGGTGGTGCACCGTTACACGGGTCGTCCTTTTCATCCACTTACTCGACGGCACGACACAGTTCGGGACGGATAGTTTGTACGGTCCCCAGCCCTTCACGTTGCCGGCGCACGCCCGAAAGAAGTACCGCCGGCCCTGAATCAGCTCGTTCAGATTGCAGACCGCGCCCATGCACCCGTGGAAGCTGCACCATTCGCTGATCTCCCGCTCGCCCACCACATTGCTGAAGTCAGACCGGGAAGACCATTGCACTGCAAAAGGAGGAGGAAACGGCGAGGTGAGCGAGTGTGCGGTAATTTCGTTTGCGATTTCGAATCGATCGGCGGGCAGGAAGCGACGCTCGGATGAGGTCGGTTGGGTTGGGTCGGTCCATTAGCACTCACCTTTGAATTTGGTCGTTATGGCACCTTCCAGCGGTTCGTACAACCGCAAGCTGACCGCACTGCACCCGGTGACGTCGATATCGATCCGGTTCGGCACGTCGGGCGGTTTGGTTTGCTCCCAGCCGAGTATCATCCGCCGGAGGCCCTTAACGCGCCGTTCCCAAAGTCCGACCTGCTTGTCGATCTCGTTGCCGGTGCAGCTAGTCACCGATGGCCCGCTGCTGCCTGTTGGCGATGGGAAAATGAGGGAAAAATTAATAGCAACTATCGTTGGACGTGCGCGGTGCAGGCCAATCAGCCGGAGACTCTTGACCTCCGAAAGACTTGCCGATTGTTAGGGTCGTGTTACGAACAATAATATAAAATTTTTACTCGATGCATAAGAGAAACAGACCAGGCTTCAAATGGGACAAGTGATGTCAGAAATTCGACCGCATGAGCACAAAATATGCAACTAGAACCCTCAAGAGATTCGACTCAATAATAATTCAAGTCCTGAAATGCCAAATTATGTTATTGGACGAAAACATTGTACATCTAATATGATTATGGTGAACGTTGAACCCCTGATAGTACTCGACAGTCCTTTTGAAGTTAGAAATTATGCGTACTGAAAAACGCATTATGCTTTCTGGGTTAAGTGCACTTGTACTCCAAAGTGTAGTGGAATGAAGTGATTTAAAATAAATAAAAAATTGGCTGACGGTATAGGAACTGGAAAGTGCTTGCACATCGTCGTTACATTGTCCTCAGTTAGAAAACATGCGTTTAGAGCGAAGGGATGCATTCCCTTCAACGTCGACAAACATTTAGACGTATCAATTTCCATCCATCCTGGACTTTTGTTGGTATTTCGAAAGCTCGTTTACTCAACTGCAATTCACTGCACAAGAGAGACCTCACTGCTTGCGCCACATACCATCCCGCCGGGAGCACATTGCTATCTTTTTAATCACACGGAAAACGTTCGCCACTTCGAAATCAATCGAGAATACCGCCAACCGGCATCGAATTACTACACCAGGGCACTTGAAGTGGTGCGAACGGAACACTTCCGGAACTCGTGGCATTGCGCGTGGGATGCGCAAAAAAGAATGAAGGAAATTAAATACATTTGCCTCCGACCAGCCAGTGTAATGTGATTATTCCTTGGCTGCCTCCTTGGGACGGTAGTAGTGATGGGGGAGTAGAGGAACAAGGGAAACAAAATCAAAGTGGAACGGAAATTGCACACCCTCTCCCGGGGATGGAAGTTTGTTCAGGCGTGCTGGCGACGTCGTCTTGGGATAGCATTTCGATTGATGCATATTTTATGCATTACGCGTCTTTCGCAGCAAAAAGCGAGTCGATGCAAATGTCCTTCTTCAATGCTTCGTAATGTGATGGTTTGTTCGTTGGAAGGAAAGTAAGTAATGGAAAAGAAAAACGCAACCTTTTTAACTGCAGTTTTGTTTTACTTGTGTTAGATATTAGCGAGTCAGTTTCATGACGTTTTACATTAAATTGATCTTATTCAAAACAAACTTAAAAACTCATCGGAGTAATAAATCAAGCGCAAACTGACTGGAATACGGAAGAGCTCGCTCAACGACAAAATCAAAGTACCACGATCATACTTCCTGATCCCAAGCTCGAAACTAGATCCGAACAGATTAAATTGTCTTTAAAGTGCACAAAAGCCACACCACTTGCCGTCCGACCTCTTGGCCGTCGCTCGGACGCGCGTAAATAACATTTTCTGTCGGGAGGATGCAGCAATTTACGAAACTTTCAACAAAATCCCACTTCGCCGGCGGAGATAACTTTTCCTCCAACTCCTAGGAGAGCAAGGCGGTAAAGACATCCGCCTGGTCCTGCAAACCAAACGGCACCACTTTCGACCGAAGTCTACGGGCAGAGGTTTAACTTTAAATGTAAACCCTCGTTCGGATTGCAATTTGGAAACTTTTCAACCAACTATTCGTGCCTCGTGGCTCCAGCAAGGAACTGCCCCTTTACTATTTCGTTCTTTTGCCGAATTGTCCTTGTTGAAGGGGCGGGCGTAGTTTACTTCATTCATTATGTTTCGGTGCTGAATTTGTTTCGTTTTTTTTCGAATGAGCTTTTGTCAAGTAGGGAAAGTTGTAATAAAAGAACAAACTTTCAAGTCGTACGATGAGGCTCGTTGTTGGATACTGCTTGGCGCGTACCTGAAGACACCAATGGTGGAGGAAACGTAAAAGTCACGCAGGTAAAGTGTGTTTTGGTGTTAATTTGGTTACCCACTTTACCAATGCGATGTCAGTTGGAAACAGTTGGAGTGCTCCAACAAAGCACTTCCCTACATTAAGTGTGGTTTTTATGTGCCAAAATACTAATTGAAGCAACTTTCGCTGGTAACGTGAATCAGTAGTATGGTTTTAACTTACAACTAACTTTTACGGTTTACGACCATTTCCATCTCTAGAGACATATTTAGTAATTGTACCTTGCGAATCCTTGGTGAGGCGCGGCCTTTACATTTAATTTTTACATTTAACATTCAACTGTTTTGTTTTTTAAAGAACGAGTGAAAAATGAAATGGTCCTTGGAAATGAACTATGCAACTTGCACACCAGAGGAAAGCTGGGCATCAACAATCGCGTACGAAAGCTTGCGCTTAACAAACAACCCTTGGCAACCCGAGAAGCGTTGCTCCTAGCAACGAACGTTGTTTATTGACGCTGGCGAGTAGTAGTGGCGAAGCAACCACCCTGGTTTTTCATTTCACCGGAACGTCAGTGACGAAAACACGCCGTGCGCAATGCCGTTGCTGCTGAAAGACTACACCTGGGAGCGTCGGGTCGAAAGTGATTCGGTGAAGATAATCGTGACGGTTCCGTTTCCGGGAAACAAACTTCAACCGGGTGATATATTCACGACGGAACAGTTCTTGAAAATCTCTCGTGCGCCACACTACTGGGATGTGTTCCTGTGTCATCCGATCGATCCGGACACGAGCCGTTGCAGTATCCTCGCGAATGAGGTCGTGTTTGAGTTGGTTCCGTCCGATCCAACGGTGATCTGGGAAGCGCTCGAGATGGACGTTCCTCGTGAACAGAGGGCGCCCTTAAAGGAGCAATATCTTGAGCGACACCGGATCCGGCTGGAGGAACGAGCCAAGCAGCGTGCGGTGGAGAAGGACCGCAGCAAGAAGGACGAGATCCATCGGCAGATCGAAAGGGAACGGTGTGATCGATCCGCCATCGAGGGTCTGCTGGAGTCGGCCAAAGAACGCGAGCTAAAGCGAATGGAGTTGGCCATGGTGAAGGAGTACCGGAGTCCGGTGTCCGCTACCAAGAACCCTCCCAAAAGCAGCCAGCAGACGAGTAGAGGCCCTCTCGTAAAGAAGCCTGCACCACCCGACAACAGTCCACCTCCCGTGCGCCGCTCCGGAACGGTCGAGGTGACGTTCAGCAAGCGCACCTTCGTCACTCCCAAGCGCGAATCGATGGAGTTGGCCGAACAGGAGTGGATCCGGAAGCAGGCGGCCGCCCGTAGGGCGACGGTCGGGTTCGCCAACGACGACGAGCTGCGGCCAGACGAGCGCAACCCGGAGTGGCTCAAGCAGCGAGGTGACACGTTCTTCCAGCAGCGTAACTATCTTGCCGCCATTGCGGCCTACAGTGCCGGGATCCGGCTGACGAAGGACTATTACGCACTGTTCCTGAACCGCTCGGCTGCCCACTTGGCGCTGGAAAACTATCAACGCTGCGTAAGTGCCCCGGGTTGGGATTTCCTTGCTCTTTTCTGTCTCTAATCTTCCTTCTTCCCAAGGCTGAAGATTGCTCGACGGCCCTGGAGTTGCTAGAGCCGCCGGTCGAGGCTAACCGGAAGGCTCGGGTAGCTTGCCTTGCTCGTCGTGGGGCCACCCTGGTGAAGCTTGGCTTTCTACGCCAAGGCTACGACGAAATGGTGGCCGCCAGCCGTCTTGACCCGGACGAGGGAAGCCTTCGAGAGGAAGTGGAACGGTTGCAGCATGTGATCGACCAGACAACCGATAGCGACTCGGACTAATAGCACGAATATTGTTGTTCTTTGATATTGTACGCAGATAGGTTTCGTTTATTAATTGATACTACAATAAACTTTGACTCCCTTTGATGCTTTAGATTAAACTCTCAAGTTATAGAGAGATCGTTTGCGTACTAAGAATCAAGATCAAAATAGAATGCAATCAAAGCTGTGTTTTAAATATCAACACAATCAATCGATCGACACCCTTAAAAGTTTTTCCATCGTTTCAAAGCGTTAGAGAAGTTTCAAGAAAACCTTAGAACACAAAAAGAAATAGCATGGAAGGAAAAACTCCTCTCGTTACCGTAAGGCCGAAGGTGTCCAAAGGCACGTCATTAAAGCGTCGGAATCGGAATCACCCGAATTGTTCACCCCACCCCTCACACCGTTTCCAAACGTTAATCAATTTTACCTCGTCGGTCAGAAGAGGCAGAACCGCCTCGAAGGATATTATTTTTTCCGAGAAAACATCGCCGTAAGTGCGCTCCATCCCCATCTGGCTTCCCCACCTGGCATTCCCTCATTCGGCGCGGGCGACTGTACTTACCGATGATATTCGAGAAGGATGTTTTGCCGGCGTTGGTTCCGGATCCGGTCCGCTCGTTGCCGGTCGCGCCCGCCTGATTGGTGTCGAAGTTTCCCAGCTCGTGCACGGTCGCTTCGGCTTCGCAGAGCAGATTGTTCAGATGCAGTCCCATGTTGCTGTTGGCCGCTTGCACTAATTGGAAGAGACAGCCGCGGGTTTGAGGCATTCGTTAGTGGAAGCGTTT
>KE524972.1:313502-327654 GCA_000441895.2 Anopheles sinensis
TAACTTTAACTCTAAACCGTTGGTGGAGGTAAAAGTTTTTTCCCCCCACTTGGCGTACAAAAGCTTTTCAGACTGCTTTGAGAGTTGAGACAAAAAAAAGAAACAAAAATCTTCAATACCGTCTTTAAGGAATACTTTTCTTCAAACGGACCTGCGGACGTTGTGTGTTTGCGAGCGATACGAATTGCGTGAGTTCCCACGCAGGTTTCGGTCCCTGTGCAAACGGCCACCTGGTGTGGTTGATCTATTTTTGGTCACCTGGAGGTTAAAACTTGTAAACAGTATAATACTACCATCAACCAGAAAGCGACATTTGCGCGTGGGTTGCATTTCTGGAAGGACTGGAAATCCTCGCTCACAGTAAACAACTTCATAGGTTCGATCAGTCACTCTGAGAAACGAGGAAAGACGGTACAGCTTTTAAAGTTTATTTCCTCTTCCTCGGGAGTCGTTGTTTTTAAAGGCCCACACGTTGCATTTTGCCATCCTCCTAAGTGATCCATGTTAAAACCTACCCTGGGACGCACTGTTTATTCTGATCAAAACGCTACACGCAGCGGACCGCTCGAAAGCGTTAAATGGAACTGGGATTTGTGGCGCATCCCTCAAGTGTGGCCACAAATCTTCCGGCAGCCCATCTTCGGGGCCACTCAGTGGTCGCCAAGCTGAGGGATAATCGTTTAACCGCCCTACGCCAGCACGAACGAGGGCGCGTGTGTGTCGTAAAGCTCGCTTCCGGGGGCGAATCCCGGCCTGGAAGTTCATAATAACCAACCGACACCGGAAATGTCTCTTCGGACCCACGGTTCGTGCGTGTGTGTGTCGTGAGAAAAAATAATACCAGGAAACACCGACGACCACGGTGAAACCACGTCACCTTCGAAGACGATGACGCAAAAGTCCTTTTCGGTTTCCTTCTCCTTATTAGCTTTTGTCCATTAGAAAAAAAATGACGAATGGAGGAGGATGGCGAGGAAGTTTAAAAACGATCGCCTTCCTTCCCACCAGTTCGTTCTCTGAGTCAACTCCGTAATTCCCACAGTTCCCCGCTCTGGGAAATCACCGGGGGTAGAAGTGTTCGTTAAAGATAGACGCGGGGGAGGAAAAAGGAACGTAAAAGGATATTTTAGTACATAGGAAAACAACCTACGTGCACGAGAGACCATCGCGGGTTCCCGAGATGACGCCATTTAATTAATCTATAAATTATAACAATCCTCCACGGGACTTTAATGGGCCCGGGTATAGGGTGTTCTAGCCAATTTTGCCATTTTTTCGACCAACGGGAGAACAGCAAAAAAGTAGCGTACGACAACATTTTAGCACTGATAAAAATGATCCCAAATCCAGTGAGCCTGGGGGACCCGACGCGCCTGAGGTTCAAGACTCGGTGTCGCACGCTTTATTTATTTATGGCGTTGACGTCAGCGCGAGGTCTTAGGAGATCGAGTGACTTCTTCGCTTTGGGTGGTGGCGCGATAAAAAGGTCCCATTCATTCATCACCCGCCCTATTTCACTTCCTTTCTTCCTGTACTGTAAAATTAAGGAGCTTTTTTCTTGCCGAGACCGCGATTTTCTCGTTTATCCTCAAGTTCACAGAGAAGGACTTTCTATTTAAGCCAGTTCTAAAACATTCCAGCCACAACAGGACACGACGCATAAAGCAAGTAAAGTGGGAAAGTACATTTCCCAGCAAAGGACACGTCCACGGCCCGTACTTTCTATTCCACTCGTCGAGGAGGGTAAAGGTTCCACGTGAATTTAATTTAAATTTCTCTCAGCGTTAGACGAGCTTTTCCGCCAGAGCGATGGAAAAATAAAAGCTCGCAAGGAGAACAACACAAACGCACCACCAACAAATGGAGTCGATTTCGTTATCGGGCGCCATCGTTCACATTCTTTAGTCGGATTTTTCCGGTGGCGTGCCGATGTCCTCCTAATTGGAGGTCGTAAATCGCTCATTTCACCCGGCTCGGTTTGGGTTCCGGAAAAAGGGTTTTCACCATCGCTTAGCGCACCCATCGTCGACGTGGTGATTTATTGGCACCACGGATCGGTGGTGGGAGGAGCGGAAAGCCACCTTGTTGCGGGAAAATTGGCAACCTTCCCAGCCCCACCCCAATGTCACCGCAAGTTGTGGAAATCGATCGAAGAAATGGCTTTTAGCACGAAGCGGCGATGAGATGCAACTAACACTAACGCTGTCGATAAATCTTGCCCTGCTGATGGTTCGATTGTTGCGGCATTTGTGCTGGTGGTTTTAGTTTTATGTCCCCAATTTTTCCCCACCCCAAAGCCCGTGCCCACCCCACGTTGGAGCAATCCTTTAGCTATCAATTATCGAAAAGTTTGCTCATTGAATATTCAACAGCGCAATACGCGCGCATAAAGGGTCGGGGTTTGTTTTACTTCGCCAGCGACTTTGGCTTGGGCTTGGCAACACGCCGGCCGGGGGATGGAGATGAATTATAGGAGCTCGCGGGCCACGGACGACGATGATATAGCGTGCCGTTCCCGTGTCACCGTGACATGCTCTTATCTGTCGACGTTGGCGGCGGCGGCGGCTGTCTGATTTATTTAATTACGCCACCACTGAAACGGCATCCAGGTCCTTACCACGTCCTGGCAACGATGAGAGAGGGGGGTGATTCCTACTCCGGCCTAATCGGGTGCGAAATTTGCCGACAGCTGTGAGGCACGGATTTGGCGTGTCGTTTAGCTAAATCGACACCAGCTTGCGCGGGTCGTGAAAGCGTCCCCAGCAGAGACGACGCCAGGTGAGCAGCTTGTGCTTGCCGAACTTGCCAGTATGTTTCTGGTTGTCGGTTTACAACGGGCTAAACGGTAGCAATTTATGCTTAACACGAGATTTTCACTGTCGTTACAAATTGGTCGTTATCTAATGTTCAATGACTCGTTTGTTTTTTAATAAAATATTAGAGGTTATGTTGCAGTCTCAGAATTCAAGAAATAACCAAGAAAACAACATAATCTCTAAAATTAGTACGTAAACGATTGTGACATTGGTAATGGTGGAAAAGAAAACGTTTTTAGCACAGTCCATCAGACCAGGGGGCAATTGAGTTATTGATTTAAATTAACAGCACAAATTACCCGACAATGGTAGACAATGAATAAATGGAGGAAGCTTTTATCCGTTTTCCGTTTCGTCTACAACTCGTTTTTCTCCCCCTACTATATGACGATTCATCTTTGCGCCACAGATATTCCTTGTTTGCTGACTCGCACTCCAATTTGGTGTTGGTAATTAATTTTGTCCATTTTATTCTGTGCCGTTTCGAGTCGCCAAACACGGCAGTTTAAAGTGGGTTTATTCCGCGATAGCGAAAAATGAAGTGGACCTCACGGACACTCGTTTTTATTGATTTCTGATCGAGAAGTGACCGAAATATCGTCCAGGGTAGTAGAAAGGTGTTTTTTGAATAAAGTTCGTCGTCTGGTGGGCGTAATGGTGGCAAATGTTGGTCTGGTGGTTTAAAATTTAATACCCAAAAACGTTGACATAAGTTCATGTCTTATGGTTTTTAAAAAAAAATTCTTAATATGTAAAAAGGTTCATTACGTGACGTAGGAAAAAGTCACCGACGGGTGATTGAGTGCCACCGTGCAACGGAATTAATAGCTAATGAGCGTGTCCGTTCCAATGTGGCCAAACGAAAAAACCCAAGGCGTGCAGCTGACGTGTACCGCAATTAGCAATTAATTGGGGCCGGAAATCAAGTCGACCGTTGAATGAGCCATCGGTACGAGATTTATATGCTAGCCGGCAACATCAAGGTGTGATAACACGTCGTCTGCGTTGGCGTCTTAATCGCGGCAAAGAATGGCGGTTCTGTTGTGTTTGACATTTTCCTAACCACAGGTAGACGACATGGCGGGAGAGGGGGAGAAAGGGGGTTGCGTGCGTGACAGATTTTCATGATTTCCTAAATGAATTCGAGCGGAGACCGGAGCTCGTGGGTCGGTTTCTTCCGACGTGCTTTTATGGGACCTGGACACTTCGACGGGAAAAAATGTCCCTAAAGAGACATTCGAATTGAATTATCTATATCTTGGTCTTGCTCTCTTTCAGAAGGATCATCTTCTTTATGAAGGCACGATCAAAAGGAAGTATTTGCAATTTCTTGAAGTACAACCACACTGCACCAAGGACTAACATTATTCATCGGTTCTTCGGAAACCGTCTAACAGCAAGTGTCCTTCACTCTGAAAGGGTAAAAGAAAGAACCAGTCACGATACCATTTGCCTCCCGAGCGGTCCTCGAAATGATTGATTTATTTTTGGCTGCAATGATTCTAGATAGGTAGCGTTTCCTCTTCGCAGGTCTCGAAGCAGGTCGCCTCGGTGGACTCCACAACCCACTCAATTAGATGAAAATGCTCTTACAGGCGCAAGAGAAGGTGCTCGAGTCGCACACCGAAGGCAATTGTGTTAATAAAGTGGCACCGTCCGAAGACGTCTTGAAGAAACCGGCTAAAAAGCGATAGAACATTTTCTCCCCGGTGGCCGAGGCACGAACTAAGAACGTTGAACGAGCTACTTGAGCGACGACGGTGTAATTAGTGGTCTTCTGGCGAGCGAATCGAGCGGAAAATGCAATTCCATTTCGCTGGAAAATGCTAGGTTCAAGATGAAACAAATTCAATTACAACTGGCAGCTTCGAAGAATATTTGAAACCCTTTATGCATCGCATCGAGTCGAACGAAAGGTCAACAAGTTTGTCGTCAATCGGGAGTTACGTTGAAATATTTAAATTTATTACAATGTTTTAAATGTGATGCTGTGAGTTATGAATTGCTACCATTAAATGGAAAAGTAATGATTATAATCTTTTCACGACTTCTGCAGCAGGGAAAATTATTTTGTAATAAGCAAATCTCGTTCGTCACACCAAGAACTTGCCCCGGTGTCATTGCGAATAAACGGTGACAGATTACAACGAGGTCATCCACTCCGGGAGAGCGAAAAACGGTGGCGGTGTACGCAGTGCGATAAACAGGAAAGTTTTGTTCGAAAAAAAAAATCCAGCTTGCCCTCCACTGATTACCCTTGTAAGGACTCCGGAAGCGGAAGGCAAGCGTGGCGTAGAAATTCATCAGCATCGCTACTTCCATTATCAACACGGACCATTTGCCATGTTTGGTGTTCTCTCCGGTGTGCAATTCTAGCCGATTACGTGCTACGGTTTACTGCTGCGATGGAAATTGTTGCCGCAAAAGAGGCAACTTTCGGGCACAATTTGCCCCGCGATGAACACCGAAAATTACTTCGAATTAAAATATTTAATCCCCGGCAAGGGAGGAGGTGGAAGGAAACGGTGGACGATGATGGTCCAGAACCCCAGAATCCTGTTATTCTAGGCCTAAGCCACCGTTAGGCCAACCTTGGGTAAGGTAAAACTTTTCCTTGAACAGCGGAATAAAGAGGAGACAGTTTTTAGCGACAGTTTTGTGATAATTATGATTGTTACAAGATCTCCGCATAATCGTGCTGAGATGGGAGAAATAACAAGAAGAAATCATTGTCATTCGTGTTTGTTTAAAGTTTAAATTCTTGGCAAGAATTTCCACACCTTAATCTATGCGATTGCTCCCGTTCTAATCCTAGCTTCGCGCCAAATCTTTTCCATTGGTTAGACTTCCGGAAAATTTGTCCAATGGCCATTGCCTTCCATGAAAGACACCATAGCGCGTTGCTTAATCCAGTAGGAGGGTCACCATCCATTTTACTGCCGTATCCCGTGGAAAATTTAATTATGTTACTTTTCGCTATCGCACACCTTTGCTGACCCGCCTCCTCCTAAGTAAATATCCAATGCCACCGCAATGAAGGGCTTAAACAAGCTTACGCTAGGAATTAAGACGCTGACAGGCACACCGCCACGCTGGAAATTGATTGCGGGCCAACCGTTTTTCTCCCGTGTACGTGGTTCAATTAACGGGTGTGTGTGTTGCTACTTTTTCGGTCAGTCATCACCATCACCAGTTTGGGCTGACCCCGTCGGTCGGTGAAGGATAAGGGCAAACACGGAAAAAAGCTCGTACCATCGGGCGAGAACCGGAAGCAAAGGTCCATGCTTAATTATTTGCTACCTTTTCGTGACCGGGCACTATCGTCTCCTTCCTGCCGACTGCTTTCCCTCCGGTTCCGGTGAGTTCCGCTAATGGTGTCCAAAATCATCCCCCGAACCGAATGGGACGGACGACGACGAAATGCTTTCGCTGTCTGTCGGTGAGCATTTCCTTCCGCTCCGGCGGCCTTCGATCGGCACGCGGGGCAAAATGTAATTATTTTGCATTAAAATATTTCCCCTAGCATCATCCGTTCGCTCTTTTCCAGCTTCTTTTTGCCCGCACCGGAAGATCCGCAGCGTTCGCTGAGTGAAAAGTGAATTGGAAAAGTGGTGGAAAGTGGTTTCGATCTGTGTGAGGAGCTACAAGGAGCGAGGGGGCATTGGAACTCCTGCATAGGTTGCGTAAGGTTGAACGGTGATTTACGGCTCTTATTCTCTGGCCGGACCTGTGAAGCACATGGAATTGGAAGCGTGGACGGAAAGGCAAGGAAAAACTCATCCCAATTTATTCAATCGACTCCAAAGGAAACACGTCAAGAGTGTCGGTTTTTTTGCGCCTAGAACGTTTGCTTCTTCTATTTACCACAAGAGAACGGACCTGCTGCACGATATAGAATTCAATTTCAACGTGTATCTATCTTCTTTTCCTTTATTAACTCCCGAGAGAGAAAACGAGAAAGTGTCGTAAAGCTTGCGCGAAAGTCTAAGGGCAAGGAGTGTTACGGTGGGTTCTTCTGGTCGAAATCAAATTTGTTGATAAATCAGCGTCTCGTTCGGTTTCTCGAGGGGGGAGAGAAAGTTTTCCCATTACCACCGTTCGGCCGGAAAGTCCCGCAATCAGCCCGATTATATGGCTTCTGCCTGGAAAGTATCGATTGAGAAACCGTCTGCTCAACGAACCTTAAATAGCTTTGTTTGTTTTAATTGAAGTTTACGACAGAATTTTATCACTTCCAGAGGGTCGTAAATAGTTATTTATAAATCAATGTAGAATTTATTGTTTGAAGCGCGAGAGTGGTTATTAAAAAATGAGAAAACAGTTTTATTTTCTCGCTTCCGGTTTCCTTCCTAAAATATGTCCTGTTTGGGAAAGCCCATTCCACATTCCCAGAGTTGAAAACTTCTCGAGGAGTTTATAACAAGTGTTGAAAGTCAGACACAAAACGCCGATCTTGCCATCAGCCATAACGATTGTCTTTATCGTTAGGACGAGCAGGGTTAGAGGTTCGTGCCTCTTTTAACCCCTTAACGTCGCTGTGACTAGCCATTTTGAGTTATCTCCATTCATTGAAGTCACGGAACACTCGAACACCCCTTTTCCCCGGAAGCCAGACACCAACCAGAAAGGAAGAAAAGAACGGGAAATTTCCAAAAGAAGTCACCAAAAATGTCATGCACACAATGTCTTCCTTAAACGACAACTCACTTCCGTCTGGCAAAAGCTAGGCGGCAATCTCAACCCCGTCGTCTGGAAGGAGCACGACGGGATTAGAGGCAGGAAAACACATACGCTGGAAAACGTGCGAAATGTGACGCAATATGAAACGTGCACCACGTGCGGGGCGCGTGAGTGTTTCTCGGTGAGGTACTGTTGGTTTGTGTACATGATTCATCCGTGCGATTAGTGCGCGAGGATTGTGTTCCCGACGTGCCGTGCCGCAAACCGCACCCGAAACGAGGCGGAGATTGCGGAAAAGTTGAACCGTCATCTTCAGAGCCTTTGCCGTAGCAAGAGGAACTGGAACGGAATGCTCCAACTGCTCCACACCGCTTTCGAGATGAGTTGAGATGATTGTGAAAGTTTTGCGCCCCCTTTGCGTGCAGATTTAACCTGGAGCCGGTATGAGGAGGAGGACAAAACAATGGAAAACGTAGACAAAAATCTCCACAAATCACTTGACTTGGAAGCTTTGGAGTTTGGCGAGAAGAGGGGAGCATTGTCCGTGATGGAAATGCTCCTTTTTCTTCCCGGCAGTTAAAAAAAGCAGGTGTTCTCTATCAGGTGTAGACAATAAAATGAAATCATAAAGAACACCGGATCCGGATTGTGTAAGGCAAATAAACCACTTCTTGCATACGGATTTTCCTACGCACATCTGTGGGGGGAAAGAAAAAAAAATGGTACGGCAAATAGGGCAACAACAGGGTTTCCTTTCAAGGGAATACC
Organism: Anopheles sinensis; assembly: GCA_000441895.2. Classification (NCBI taxonomy): domain Eukaryota; kingdom Metazoa; phylum Arthropoda; class Insecta; order Diptera; family Culicidae; genus Anopheles; species Anopheles sinensis. The sequence goes on from KE524972.1 coordinate 321,767, forward strand.
CCAAGAGCGCCATCTTTTCTCTGTTGTGCGTAAAACAATTAATTGCGAAAAGTTTGATTTTATTGCCTTCCGCCATCGACACCGCAAACCGAGGATTTCTATGGTTCTTCTCCCATGCCGAGGACCGATACTTCCTAAGGGTCATTTCTAGATGCCATGGTGCCTACTACGGAGGTCGTTGGTCTTGCTAGAGGCCATTGAAACTAGTGATGAGATAGTACTCTCACCAAATGATCCAGATCCGAATTCGGTTCGCTTTTCCTAAACCGATCCGAAACCCTACTGTGTACAGATCCAGATCTCAAGGAATACTAATCCTGGATCTGACTCCTAAATCTGAACTTCAGATCTGTATTCCAAGGAGTTTGAATCCAAACTTCCGAGGAAACACTTGCTAATGGACGTTGAGCTAATGATGGGAAATCCAGTTGCAGATAGGAGATAGGACATCTCTGATGTGACACCTGGTAGACATCAGAAGGAATACCAATCCTGGATTCTGGATCTGGATCTTACGGTATCTAAATCCAAACTTTAGATCTGGCTACCAAGAGCTTTGGATCCGAATTCTAGATCTGTATTCCAATCGAGGAGCCTGATATAGACGATCTCGAGCTTGGACTCGCAAATCCGGATCGAGTCCCCGAATTTTTCGTCGGATCCCATTTCCCAACACTAGTCGAAATGTCGTGGAAACCTAGCAAAAGAGTCGTCTATTAATTAATTTTCCCTTTCATTACAGCTGTTCACACCTGCTGAACTCATTTAAATGTGGCTTTTTATGTTACACTTTTAGGCTGCCCTTCATCAAGGACATTACGGACACACGCACAAATGCGTGCCACTTGTGTGCCAAAAGTAGTCAACCACGGCCAGTCGCCTTGACCTTGTTTTTGTACGTTGCGAAATGTCAACCCGGGCCGTTTGCTACGATTTGATTGTATTATTCCTAAACCCAAAGTTCCCAAATAAACATTGTGGGTCACGTGAAACAAATTTGCGTAAAACAAGTTACAAATGCAAATGCAAGGTAGTGTTTTTTTAAAGACATCTCTCTGGGCAAAAACGACCGAAAAAAGCGTGTTCCAAACAACCGATCTTGGGTCGCTTGCAATGCGGCGCTCCTAAAAACACCAAACGGAAAAACACCCAACAGAAATTTGGCGCACGCTGTTGTAAAGCGCAGCCCAAACATTCGCCCGCTTTTTGGGTAAACAATCGAAAATCTCGGCAAAACAGGACGGGTTTTCCTTTGGGTAACCTTCACAGTGTGCAGCTTATTCCGTCCGAGTGGAGTGAAAATTTATGCTGGTCCCGCAAGAACACCGCCACGCGTTTTCCAGCTCATTTGTTTTACGTTGGTTGTTGTTGTTTTGTGTAGGCTTTGGGGAGGGCGCCAACCCCAGGGGGGAATAACCTTGAAATTTGCCTAGTGATGTTGAATCGGTGAGTAGTAGGTGTTCACTACTCATTTTACAATGTAGAATTGGCTAAAAGAAACAACCACTTTGCATTCATTAGTCGCAAAGCTTCTTTTAACCTTAATTAAAAGCTCCTGAAGCTTCTAGTAGGCTGCAAAAACTAATCAAATATTCTAGGAAGGTACACAATACAGGGTCTTCGGAAAATACCGCCCATAGTGTACTCCAACAATGAACTTAAAAAGAAGGAGTCGTTTTTTCTCCAACAGCCCATGAACTTTCTTTATGCTTTTTAAGAAATCTTTCTTCTAGACAAAACTTTTTCTCACATCGTGCATGTAAGAAGAAAGAAATAAACTGAGAAAAAATTACGGGAATTTACAGGAACAAAAAAGGAACTTTGAACTGCTTGAAACAAACAAAGATAGGAAAGGCGAAGTTCAGTAGAGAAGGTAAATGACACAAATTACACCGACACCTTCGGGCCAGTTCGGGAAAGGAAATTGCAAATTTAGTTTTTCTTGACAAGGAAGGAAATGAAAAATGTAATCAGCGTAACTGTAAGCGAATAGTTGCACAATGGAAAAAACAAAGGCAGTCCCCGTTCGTAGAAACAATACATCATCCTCGTAAATGGGTCAGGTGCATTTTTCATTCCTGCTATAAGAACAGGCAGATTCGAGACAACAAAAGCATGATCATATTTTTTAATGGACAAAGAACAGTTTAAAAAATTGCATTTTAAATATGCAATTGCCGTAGAGTATTGAATCAGTTATATTTGATTTTCAAAAGCACGAGAATGCAATTTACTAGAATGCGACGTTCTGAAGAGTTTTTCTTTCCGTTGATTCTATAATTTCACCAACTCACTCACCATCAGTACCTAAATTTCAATAAAATCACGTCTTGTTAGGAGACCAAAGTTTGCCAGGGCGTTTTCCAGCGACGTCCGGATCATCCTTTAGAGCTAAGCCTCTCCCGTACCTTCGTGGACAAGCTCGAAAAAGGACTCCGGGAACCACCAAAAAACATTTAAGGCTATTTGATTACAGCTTTCGTGTGATCTTCTCTCTGCTGCGGGTTAGATCACCCTGAATGGCTTTTCCGGCTTTCCACGTCACCGTGGCTGCCAACCCATCATCGGTGCCTTCGGTGGACGCCACAAGCTTCCTGCGATCCGCTTGTGGATAATAGAATTTAGAACTTAGTGCGCCGCACCAGCGTCGGTAACGAACCACCGGGTTAAGAGTTATGGAAGCAAACCCGTCCCATGGAAAATGTAAATGGTCGGTGTACACGCCCCGGGACAACTCGACTTTTTCCTTTTCCGTTTGTATGGTTTGACAACGGTGGCTCCTTGCAACCCGTTTTGGGACCTCTTCTCCCGATCGGAGAGACGATGCGGGACGCGATGCTTCGGCTCAAACTTTGCCTTTCCGAATGGTTAATGAAATGTCAGGAGCTGAAAGATTGAGTTCATGCCAGCCAGGAGAGATTCCTTAGGCGAAACTTTTCGTTTTTTAAATTTCCAAACAAGTCACAGCACCGCACTTCGGTGTCGGAAGATTGACGGACATTCTTTCCGCCGAGCAGAACTTACAGGAACGCGCATCGGAAGAGGAAAGGAAAGTTTGCAGACGCACTTTGCTTGTTAGCGTCGCGTCTCAATTTCGCCTTTCGATCTCGACATGGCTCAGAAACGATAAATAACAGGGACAGCAAACTCAGGGTGTTCGTACTCCTGCGCATTCCCCTGGAAGTTAGGGTTAGTTCTTCCTACGAACGGAATTTTCACCGAGATTCTGATGCATTTCGTTTTTGACACAAAATGGGGATGGTTTCATGCGATGCAAAGTTTGCGGAGAATTTCCACCATTGAGTTTTGGCACCAAACCCCAACTCAGCAACTCTTCAGCGACTACTGATTGAAATATTTTCTCATCGTTTCCGAAGAAAAGACATCGTACCAAACACTGCCGGAAATGTCTACCGAGGACTGGGAATGTTTACAATCGTGCCTCGATTCAAGCAACATCACTCTGCTCGAACATTTCCGTTTGAAGTTGCCTCCGAGCTTCCTCCTGGCAACCATCAGTCAACGAACGACGTCCCTCCCGTCAACTCAAGCTTTCGGGGAGTTGTTGTTGTTAGTTGCGTTGGTGCGTTGCTACTTTTATCTCGTCACGTCACATCATTACTCCTCGCGGACCAGACACCGTTCACATCCGAAATGACGTCGTTCAGCTCGACGTGAATGATGGCTTGAGCGTGCTCGATAACGAATCGAGTGTCCTGTGGGGATAACACAGGATGTGACCTACCGCCATCGCCGGTATCGCTTTCGCTCCGGAGCACAACAAGGGCAAAGCGAGTGCAAGCCCTGAGGACACAGCCCGGCTGACGAGTGACTTGTAACGTTGGGTTGGGTTTATTAGGGAAGTTTGGATGGCCGGTGGTGAGTAAGGAGAATGCGCCAGCGGTTAACACACCACTGGAAGGAAATCGAATTACTACAATTTCGGTCTGCTGATTGATAGGGACGTTTGATATGTAGCAGCGGTTAGAACACTAGAGCGATCAAAGGTGTTCAAAGGGAAAAATATGTATGCATGATTTGTTAAAAATGAATTCGGTTTGAAAATTGTAAACATTGGATATGATTCTGAGTTGTATCGACAGTGTTGGTCCTACTTTTTTATTGAAAATTGAAGGTATTTCTGTAGGTCCACCAAGGTGTATACATTTTAAACCGTTTTGGAACTCTGTTGTTCTATTTCAAAACGTACAGAACAAGCCATGTTTTTCACTTTTTTCAAAATGTCGTTCACTTTTTACATGTGATTTTGATTAACCGCTAACCGCCGGAAGCTTAATTTTACTCAGATTAGCCTCGATCGTTACAAATGAAATTATCAGGTACTTCTCTTAAATTTGACAGTTTTTATTGCTTAGTTTCAATTTCCAACAATTGACAGTTGGCTCTAATGCATTGTGAGGTTAAGGACACTCATTTTCTTTTTAATACCAGTTCTATCAAAAATGCTTATTTTTTATCTCATCTACTTATCTTCCAAAAAGGTCAAAAGGAGTTCCTGGTTGTTTCAGTGTCAAAAGAGCAAGCGCTTCCTTAGCAGCTGGCAGCTATTCACGCGTGATCTCGAAACGTCTCCTCAACAGAAGGAACACGTTCTAAAAATCGTGATTTATGCGTGACTTTCATTCAATGCCAGCCCGTCCTGTTTTTATTTAGCCTGTTTTTCCCCATTGTGGAACTAACTCCCGAAAATAAGAAAAACAGCCTGTGGCGGAACAGGGAACCGATCCTTCAAAATGTCACACCGATTAAACAACCGATTTCCTGTTCATTGCCCCCTGAGTTGCGTTTTTCCTCCGGCGCGAGTAACACAGCGAAAATAAAAACACTTTCCACACCGGCCAGGGACTTTTCACCAGCGACGTAGGCGTTCTGCCCTATTCCCGAGCACAATGGAAAGCACTTTTACGCTTTTCCTACTTCTGTCGCATTTTGTCACTCCAGCGTGACCATCATTCCGCTGGGGATGGAAACTCATCCGTGAACTTATTTTTTCTTCTGTTAACTACTTCATTCCTTCCCCGCTCCCCACGAGGGAGGTTTTTCTCAGCGATCTTCGATGCTGTTTGAAAAATAAAAATGCCTACAAAAGAGGTGGCCTAAACGAGGTGGGAAAAATATATACATCCCCGGTGGCCGCCGTCGCTAGGCAACGACGCGTTGTAGTCCCAGCTGTTAATGGATCCTTTTCCTTCCGTCAATTACGGACCCCAAAGCCCCCAAAGAGAAGAAAAACTAGAAAAGAATTTTTCCTCGTTTCTTCCCTAAAATATGAGAAAGAAAAGGAAAAAGGTCGCAGGATTCAACGAAAGGACGACAACGAAATGGGTTCGATGTTAGACGCCAGCCACCAAATTGAGGTCGATTTGTTGCTCCCGGCGATTGGCGAGGAAAAACCCCGTCCTTCCGAACGAACGGCAAACCTTCGAGATTGGGGACCCGTGTGGGCATTGGCACACCCCCCCTCCGGTTCACCCCACCACCCCCTACCGGAGGGGTCTTTGACTTTTAGCGTCCTTCGCCGAATAATAAGCCGGCAGGCGGCGGAAAAGATGGTTATTATGTGTTGTTTCGCTTTCGGTGCCAATTTGCTTCGTGACGAAGCTTTCCCATTCGCACGTTGTCCACAAGGCCGGAGGGGCAGGGCTTTCGAGAAAGGGCATGCCAAATTTGCCCCGTTAGTGGGTGTGTGTATGTGTGTTGGCTTTAAAAGGGATGAAAGTTACGAGGAGCGAATGATCGATTTATGATGCTCGATTACGCTGAAGCATAGATCCGAAACGAATGTGGATGGAAGCCTGACTTCTAGTTGACATGTTCATCTTTTTTAGACGGTTTCGAATATTGTATCTTTAATTCACATCAAATGT
>KE524972.1:328619-342142 GCA_000441895.2 Anopheles sinensis
TTATGACGACGAAGACGATGATGATGACGATAATGATGTTGATGGGAAAAAATATGTCTGACTTTCTGGCCTTTCCGGCCAGTAACGGAGCTTTGCTACGCTTTTTCGCTCGTGCACCCCCGCGAAGAAGAAAACCCCCAGTTTGATAAACAACACTTTACGCGAGAAGTGAATTTGTTCAACGGTAGACATTTGGCCCATTTGGCTTTCTGTAACTTTTTATGTGTGTGATGTTTTCGTAGACTTTATGCCTCGCTACTTTTGGCCGTGCGTGTTTTCCTTTGCGAAATGGAGTGTATGTTTTTCAATTACTTCTCCGCCACGAATGTTTTTGCCCATTTCTTCTCCATTTGTTCGATCAAATAATTTTCCTCTCTTGCAGCTTTTCCCGGGTTTTTGGTTTTTTTGTTTCTATCTCTCGCGCTTTTTTTCTCGCAAAACTGACGTGGAAATTTGTCCACATTATCTTTGTTTTCCCTTCGTGGCTTTTCCCGCGCAAAGAGTGTGCAAGGCTGCGGAATAAGGGCACACGCGCCACATTACACTCTTCATTTCATTCGAAAATGACAGTGAAGCAATTTTTCCCCGATTAATTTCACTTCAATTCTTTTGTTTTCCTTCGCCCCGGCGCGGTTTCGATCTTTTGCTTTCCCAAACCCACGCGCGTTTCCCCGTTGCTTTTCTCGTCGTTTTCCTAGTCGCAATTTGGTGTGTTTTCCGCCCACCCCATTTTCCAGTGCCAAGTTCGCTTTCTTTCCGCTGATACGCTGCCAAAAAACCGCCGGATTTCGAGATAGCGTAATTTCGAACCGGGTTTCTTGTTTGTTTTGCGATGACGTACGATATTCAAACACCAGGTGGAAGAGTAGGCTGTTTGGTTTGGCAACTTTGATACACTCTTGGCGGACTCTTTCCAGGCGAGGTTACGAACGACTCAAACACGACGACAATCACTTCTGGGTTGTTTCTTCTTTTCTCCGATTGAACTCGTGAAAAAATTCGTTTGCATCAAACGAACGGCAAACACGGGATCGCTACACACTTTTCGAACAACCAATGGGGTGGGTGCTGGCTATCTTATTTGATTTCCATTTTCCGAGCCCACTTTCATCGCGCTTGTTTTCGGTTTATTGCCTTCCGCGGTCGTGAATTTGTTACTTTCTTTCCAAACACACACACACGGGGAAACAACACGTGTAAAATAGTCTCACCGGTGCGCCTATTTTCCGCCCGATTTTCCCACAACGCACAAAACAACCCGTGTTGTTGTTGTTGTCGAGTTTAATCCACTTTGACACAACCCCTTGCGTTCGCTTGCGAGACGATCACAATTTAACGCGCGCTGACATTGCAGCTGCCATTCGCAGGGCAAACGATGGGGTAATATGATTTTCACTTTCCGACGCGGCCCAAACGAGGGATTTTTTATACTCGCTCTCACTCTCTCGTGTTCCTCAAGTTAGCTAACGCCAAGGCAAACATTTCCGTAACCAAACACTCGCTGCTTGTCGTTAAATGCGCGATAAAAACGGGGCGCGAGTTTTGTGGTGCGTCCCTAAAAAGTCATCTCCATTTAATGAACTGTTTGGCAACGACCACAAAGGCGCACACACTTTTGCACGGGGAAAGTTCCCGGGGGTGATTACAACATGCACTTTCTTTAGAGTCTTGTCTTGGCCGTTTTGTCACCGAAAAGTGTCACCGCGTGCGTGATGCGATCCGTCAGCCGGATACGCGTTCCCGTAACTGACGAAAACAAACGCCTCGCGGAAGACAAACATTCATGGAAGTTGAAAGAAGATCTTCGAGGCCTGCTTTGTGCCTTCCCTCACTAACACACTCCCTTGACGAACGGCGGGTTTTTGTGTACTTCACCACCACAACGGACTAGATGATAAATATCGCTTCCAGGATCACGCGAAAACACACACACTCTCACACGCATGGCTTGAGATCGCGAGCTCTTTATGATTTTTGAAACGAAAACATAAACGGGTGCGTCCAACGGTTAACAGCTGCTGCGTAAAGTATAAGTAACGGTCGCATAACATCCATCCCTTCACGCACACACCGAACGAAACCGCTATGCTTATGCTGCGCGTGCAGGTAGGTTTTATGCTGTTTCCCCTCCAATATTCCTTTAGCATTATGCTGGTTTCGCTGATTCCAATAAGAACGAAGCGAACGATTTTCACTCAGAAAGAAAACCGCGAAGGTCCAATAAGACTCTCACCCTGCTTCGACCCCGACGCAACACATAAATTGAAACATATTCCTCTGCCCTTCGGTCCCCGAATGGCCGGCCATAAAAGAATCGCACCTGCGAACCGGTGTGTTGTCGTTAACAAATCGTTCCGTTTTGGTCCGCGTGTGGCTTTCCACGAGGGAATCGCTCGGCGCGTGAGATTGCATTACTTCCTAAAGTTCCGCACCCTCGCTTGGGGATCATAATTCGGTGCGAAACTTTCTAGTTCTTTTCCTCCCGCATTTTCCCCCCGCTGGAACCTCCGGTTCTATTTATACGAGCAACTTTGTGGCCATAATCTAACCTTTGGAGAAAAGTCGAACTCCTGATCGCGAACTCGTCATGGATTTGTGATCCGATTTCTCCATCCCTCCCGAAGGGGAACCGGAATGTAATCATCTTGCGTACGTTTTGTGTCCTCTTCCCGTGGCAGGAAGGTACAGGTGCAGCTGGGAAATGAGTGTGCAATTTTTTGTTTCCGTTCGGGTAAACTTTATTTTCGATCGGGTTTTTATCACAACCAACACCAGGTGATGTAGTCCTTCGCCGGTGAAAAACATATATATTTTGTGGCCTCCCCTATGGAAAGGGGATTTTTGTGCGCTTCTTGAAATTGTGTGTGTGTTTTGGCTTCTTACCGAACGGGAAAAATGATCGTCGTATTTTACACATTTTTTCCGGTGGTTCCTTCTGTGATGGTACTTCCTTGAAAGTGCGTCCGCTTTTCACGCAGGGCCGGGTTTTGTCAGCTGCCAATTTGGTACGTTACACTGTAACTGTTGGGAAAGTTTTCTTTAAACAGCCACTTGCTGGTTTCGCTCAACGCCAGCTGAGACGCGACATTCAAGTACCGAGCGTTCAATTTGTTCTTTCAAAAACATTTTCCGATTTCCTCGCACGGAAAACCCTACGCCTCTCGGGCGGAGAACCTTCCGATGAAGCTCAAGAGGACTATTTTTAGTTACATTGTGTGGCAGCAAACGCCGGAAACGCCAAAGTCCCGCGAGAGAACACGTTCGACCGGGGTTCGGGGTTCGCTATTTTGCGAAATCTATTTTCGGTTCGACAAAAAAGCTCTTATTTTCCATATGTTTGTGTTTTGCTCAAGGGACTTAAAGGGTATGGTTGAATTTATTCCTTCGATAGTACCGCGGTATTTGGAAAATATTTCCCTCGCTTCTCTTGCGAGAAAACAACATCAGCCGAACGGCGGAACCTGCTGCAATTGCTCAAACAGAACCCTCCGCAACAGCAACAACAACTTCCGGGTCTGTGTTTGCTTGCCAAACCACGTTCGATGGTTCACCTTTGGTTTGCTCCCGGCGAAAGCGAACTACGGATCCCGGTGGTTTCTGGTTATCGATTTTCCAATGTTGACATGCTGCAGTAAACATTGTTAGTGCACAACTTTGGCGCGGGGAGAGCGAACAGCGCGCGCGATGCATCTTTTCCGACCCGGATGGAAATCTCACCGCACGCGTTCCATATTCAATTAGATGCTTGGCGGATTTGTTGCTGTGCGCCTGCCGAGGAAGGATTAATTACCCCGGGTGTATGTGTGCAGCAGCGTGTGTTGCAGGGGGTTGCACGTTCTCACACGGAAAATCCTGGTTGTTTGCCATCCTCTTTGGGCTCCCGGGCGTGAGTAATTCTAACCAAAGCGCTGTTTATGTTCCTTACCGTAAAATGGAGGATGATTCACGACCTCGGTTGCGCACTCTCAGGACTTGCGATGCGAATCGAAAGGACTTCAAAATAATTGCTTGAATATTCTTTCCATTCCTCCAGATGACTTTTCGTAGGCTTTTCCACCAAAACCGTAATTGATAGGTCACAAGTCGTTGCGAATTGTAATTTCGTTTTCGTTAAAGACTCTCCCGAAGCTTCACCTGTACGGTAGGCAAAGGTACCGGGTGGTAATTAAAATGAAACAGAAAACAACCGTGAGCATAAACAAACGAAGCGGAACGTGCCTCGTGGCCCGCGCGTTCGTCAATCTTTCACGAGCCACAAGATGGAGATAAAAATTAAGCCTTCAAGCGGCCAACCAAACCGCATAAAACACGCCATAAGGACAACCGAAACCGGTGGGCAAAAGCTCCGTAGGACGAAGCAATTAATTTTCCCTCCCCTTACTGGATCGGGGTGGTCGTTTTCATTTGGGCTCTCGTTTTTGGCACAAATTATACCACAAAGCGAGAAAAATGGTCGCAACAAACAATCCGTACTCGTTGTGATACCAGGGAGGTTCGTTACAATTTTTCGGGAGTTCTGCCAAAATAAAAAAAAGAAATGGTTGCCTTCTCCCTTGATAGTAATGGAAACATAAATAAACCACACCAGGCCAACGTTACATCGGCTGGGGGGTAAAAAGGACTCGAGAGTTGTGTTTGTTGTTCGGTCGCGGAAATCATTATTTTTACAGCCGACAGTGCATGTCGCTGGCGATACGACAAACATTTCGCTTTCGTTGTAAAATATTTTTCAATCAAGCAAAACACACTCATACATACACGAATATGGATGGTAAAGGAAATGCTGTAGAATACATATTGTGGAGGAAAACTCACCCACCCACCTCGGGGCAGCCGATCGATGGCATGTAATCGATTCCTCGTTTCTAATTGAGCCTCAGCAATCTAAACACACTCCAAGCGTTAGGTATTCGCTCTTCTTTATTCCCTCTTCGAGAGATAATAAACCAAGGCCACAGAGGCTCCATCGTTTCCTGCGGTCAGGACAGGACAGCTGCTGGGAGATCCTGTCCTTTAATCGCGTCCTCTATCTTGTTACTCTATCTCGACTACAAGCAACAAGGTTCCGAATGGCGAACCAAAGTGTTCGATTACGACATCGACACACTCCGGTGTTTCTCCGTTGCGCTTGGCGACTCCACGTGCTGCCAGGCACGTTGCTGCTGATTGCGGCAACAATAATAATAAAATAGCACAAATAAATGGCGCACATATGTTTCCCCCCCACCGGTGCCTTCCTCCTTTCCGCAACTCAAGGAAAGGGAACACCATCAGGCGCGCCCATCCCATCCACCAATTGATGGCGTATAAATTGAATAATTATTGACATTAATAAGCAATGGCTCTATTCGTCGTTTGCTCGCGGTACTTGGTACACTATCGCGTCGCCAGGGGGTGGGCGGGGTGGACGCGAAACGGAGACGAGGTTTTCCTTTTCCTTGCCAAGCTTTTCCACTCCGCCAAGCGTGTCGAGGAGCTCGAGGACGTTTGCGCTGAAGCGAAGTAAATTTATCTTTCAACCACCATTATGCATATTTCTGGCGAATAGGAACCGGCTTGAAGGATCGTGAGACGGAAAGGGAAGTCGAGTCCACCACGCTCGACCTTTCGTCGATGGCGGTGCCGATCGTCGATTGTTTCCAAGATAAACCATGCTCTGTGCTGTCCTGTCATGCCGAAGAAGTCGGAGCATTATCTTTCGGATCGCTAATTTAACTCGCACAGATTGCCGAGCAAGGTGAATTGGTGAAATCACGGCTAACCACAATGTTTGCGCTTCTCTGATGATTCGGGACTGTCGAATAATGAGCTGATTGTCTTTCTGGTTCGGTTCATTCGAAGCACGATGTTGTCAACTGCAAAAGGATCGATAACTTCCACCGCATTGGAATCGAACAAAAGCTTCGGTACAGGAGACTTGAGGTTTAATAAATTTGTGGCTTAGGAGTTCTAAGCAAGAATGCCAGCTCTTAGAAAGGAACGCATAGGACAAGTCATAGAATGGCCTTAATCGTCATAATTAATTAACTTAGCTCACCGTAAAGTGTATTGTTCGTCTACTAAACTTAGTGTTCTCCCCTCTGAAGCCAAACTATTATACATTCTCCAAATCCGCACCAAATATAGAAGTTCATTTGCTCGCATATTTTATCGAAAACTTTCGCCATGGTGCAAAAACCGCACCATCCATAAATTGTGCCAGTCTGGAGTCGCTAACGACTAGAAAGGAACGGGATATAAATTGTATCCTAAGGATTACGCCAACATGGCGACGAGTAACTCGCTTATTTTGGTCCCGGCGTAAGATTGAACTCAAATTTCAGATTGTGGAACATAAATATTGGTTTCAGCGAAGCGAAGGACAAGTAAACCAATAAAGCAAAGGAAAAGGACAAAAACATATGCTTTGTATGCGGACTACGAATGACTTTTCTATGCGGGAGAAGAGATTACTGCCACAATAACCACATTGGGAGAACAAAAATTGGATGAAACTTCCCATGAACCTCCGGGTAACCAACGAAGTCCCAGTTCTCTGTTAGGTGGAGGTTTTATCCATAACCAGTGGTCGAAGACTAACCCAACTAATTCAGCTTTTTTCACTCGGTACCATACAAAAAAATATTCCGTTTTTCTTTTCTGAGCTCACGAAAAACGCCTTACAAAAACTTTCAATGATCCAATGCGAACACTGGCGATAATATGGCACCATCATTCATGCCATCGGCAATTTGTCATAATTTAACTCCCGTGGTAGAACTTGGTAATACTATCCCGGTTTTCTCCACTATGAGCTCCATGCAAAAAATCAACCAAGCCCGTAGACGTAAAATTCGACCTAAAGAAACTACTCCACGTGCCAAGCGAACCATTCCCAAGGCGTGAAAAGTCATTACAATTAGTGGAACGAAGGAGAACAGAAAAAATAAGAGCGAGATACCGGAATCCCTTCCCAACCCAGTAGGTTTGCTGGCAAATGACGACCATCTATTCTAGTTTAAATGACGTCCACACGGTCGCCCACAGTGTCGGATGAGGTGGAACTTGTTCACCGAATTCGTCCCGTAACTTGAGCTTCACCGGAAGTTCACTTTTCGACACCAGTTCAAACACCAGCTGCTCCATTGGAGGCGGCAAGGCTTGTTTGACGGCGGAAGAAGTCAATTAACTAATAAGCACACACTTAAAAACTCAGCCTTTAACTTTGCTGTCTTTCCACCACGCACTTTGGCTATAGAGAAATCGAATCGAAGCTTTTTCGAAAGAAACGAGAACCTTTCCATTCAGTTGGTTGGATCGCGAACAACCGTGGGACCGTCCGAGAAGATGCAGGAGTTTCAGGGTAAGGCTAGGCACATTAGAACTTCTGAAGTTTATTCCACAACACCCGCGTAGTTGCGAACGACGGGGGTCTAAGGAATAAGTACACGAAGTGATTACAGAACCCTACCACCGTTCGCTAATTATCGGAAGAACATTCCGGAGAACTTGGGTACGGTTCCGGTGTACTTGGGAACGTTTCGTGAATTGTTTGAGAAAGCAAAGTTCTACTGCTCGCGCGCGGTCTTTGGAGAAGCATCTCCGCCAAGTTACGCGTACTCGGAATTGAAATACCCTCGACCCCGGGAACTAATATCGGACGCTGCTTCGTTCGAGGACCGACTAGATAGACTAGTTCGCACAGTGCACTTGATACCCCCGGATGGAGTCCCACTTCCAATAATGACGCACACTTATCATTGGCCCTCCGTCGTGGGAGAACCTCTGACGTTCCTAAAGTCATCGATGCCTTGGCGATTCGCGTGTGTTACCTTTACGGGGCGACGGGGTTCTGGGTGCGGGCCTCACACCTGTAGGCACACTTTGATTGATAGCTTTTGTGTCGATGCAGATGAGAGGCGTCGCCTACAGTAGGCGTCGACGAAGTAAGTGTGAGCGCCGTTTTTGATGCATCACCTGCAGCCGCTCGATAGTCGTTTCGTGATGGAACTGCTATCAAAAGGGAGGAAAGGGGGTTGGAAAACTAAACTCGAGGGTGTTGCGAGGTCCAATCGAGAGGATCCATCCACTTCCCCAATGTCGAGTGCTATTCGGGGGTACTATTGCGCATTAGAGCGTGCTAATTTCGCTGCTTTTGCGGAGAGTTGCTAAATTTGAGGCATTTCCATCTCGGGGGAAAACTCCTCCGGGGGAAAAGCGACCAGAGAACGGCACGAGGATAATTGTGGATGATTGTTACGATTGCACTCATTAGAACCCTCGAACATCGTTTCGTGCCCGAGGGAGGAAGGAACCGACGCAGACGCAGGCGGTCAAACAAATCGACAATAACTACCACCATCAGCAGATGACGATCACAACAAGCTTCGATCGTTAAACCACAAACCTAATGCCATTTATGACTCGTTGTTTAGCGTGTTAGAATGGAGTGCGATTCTTTTTCCGCAAACACTGCACAAAAACCTACATATGAACGTGGTTTGTGCTTAGTTAGCTCTCGCGGTTTATTTATCCATTTTGAAAAAGGGATTATTTATTGCGCTACAGGCAGTGTTTGTTTTCTGAAGCATTTGTGGCTGCCACTTTTATGTATGCAAAGATAATAAAATATACGCCATTCATTTGTGTTTCTATATTGTTTGATGTATTAAATTGATACTTTCCACTTTCCAACAGAAACGATTTTTGCAAACATGGCACTTTATCTGATATGAAATACTTTTATGATATTATTTTAATACCTTATAGAACAAGCTGTTGAAGTTCATAATGCAAGAACTAATGCTTTCAAGGATCTACATTTCATATAGATTCTCAACATAAAATAGAATAGCAACACACGAATACAGCCCAAAGTCTATTTACTAATTGAGCTCGGAAACGTGAAACTACTCTATGGCTTTTCCATGTAAAAGGTACACCAACTATCTAATCAGTTTAATGATTCCGTTTCAGTAAAATTAAAAGTTCTTGTTTTTTTTTGCAATTATTTCACTCTGTTAGTTTCTCACTGCGTGGGATGCCGACTTGTCCAACTTTTTGCTATCCGGACTGCGTCCGGAATGTGTAAAATTTCCTAATGCAGTATTTTTTTCTACTCATTCTGTGCTGAAAACTTTTCACTTTAATTAAGCTCAATCGATCCGGCAACGGGAGGAGCCGACGGCTAATGATGGGCAACCTTTAACGAATGCCAGCACACGAAAGTGCAGCTGGAAGTGAAACTTTCAATGGTTCTAATTGTTGACTGCACGCAAACCGTTCGTGTTGGGAAGAGAGTAATACCAGCAGAAAAAAACAGTCTTCCTGCTTCCTGCTGTACAGTATGGAACGCGTTGGCCAAGAGGCCTTTAACTATTCCTGATTACCTGAAGCGACTATAAATTCAAACTTCCGCAAAAAAGAAACGGAAAACCAAAACCACACGGGAAGCAGATAGGTATCGGAAAGGAACCCAACGTGGGACGATGGTTGTTGGCGCAAAAAACAAACCCCCTTTCGTTGGTAACGAGCAGCTACTATGTGTCTAATAATGGTGAACGTTTGACGGGGCGCTGAATTGCCCAAGTATCGTCGTTAAGATCCACATTTTAGTGGCTGCTTCTTGCCCGTCCGTCCAGACACGACGTAAATTGTTACTTTATCGGGAGGAAACGATCGTTTTCCCGGCTTCGTGTCAATGAGAGACAGTGCGACGGTTTTTTTTTTATCGTTGGCCATTATTCCACCTTCCCGCTCCAATTTCACGATGTTTATGATATTGGATGAACAGTGTTAAGGGCGTAGGAGTTGCTAACAAATTGGACAAGTGTCCTTTTTTATATCCAGTATCTCGTTACATTCTTAAAATGCAGTAATTTAAACTAAGCACAGATCTTCTATATTCCTAGAACAACTGTGTCATCCTGACAACAAAACCCTTCCTATGATACAAAAGATAATTAAAATCAATCAGTGATTTAACGATATTAATGAAAAACAAACATGTGTCCATTTCAATCACAAGCGACCGTACGGAAATTATTGAGTAAATTCCATTTAATTGGTCTAATTAGATTATTTACAGTGTGTGTCAGAAACAATCGAATCACTGCAATCAAATAAAGCCAACCGACCGTTTGCATTTCGCTACTTTCGCAATAATTAAACAAATGGTGCTACCGAACTGTGAAATGCATTTCATTCCGCGTCGGTGCATCCCACGCTGATAAACTGCACGTTTCATCACAGTCATTTCCATCGTTGATATTGGACATCGGGCAGGACCTTTTGCTGAGCTGGAGCAACAATACGGACCATCTGCGCTGAAACGACCGATCCGCACAATTGAGTTCAATAAATGTCAAAATTAATAAAACTTCCATCAATCACAGCCGCGGAAAAGGCAATCACCAAAGGCGGTATTAAAAAACATCCGCGAATCCATGGCACTCCCGGGGCACCGGAGACCGAGTAGTTAGAATATCTGAGCTCTATGCGCCCCCAGAGGTCATAAATCAACATTTACCGGCGTTTTTCGTGTGGTTCTTTTTTATCACTTGCTATTCTGGATGCCAAGCGATGCCGCTGGCAATGATCGAAATCGAAATATGAAACTGTATCAATCAAATCGTGTTGGCAGGAACCGCCGAGGAAGCGTTCATCTAGGATCTTGATTTGGCGATCAACAATCCGCTTTCGATGGTAACACAAGAAGAAGGAAAATCAAAATAGTTAGAGAAAGAATCGGACAAAGGTTACTGCAAAGTATTACCAAAATCAAATTATTTTCTTTCAGTATATAGAACGGATAGAAGAAGGAGCCCACTGTGCGGACAGCTAGGATGAGTAGAATTAGCTGTGAAATAGACGATAGAGCTTCCTTCCTGGGAAGCGCACAAATCCGGTCCATTGTAACGCCTCCCTCCCTCCCACGGGATCCTTACGAGCGAAAGTAACAAACATTCTCGTTATCCAGTTCCATCAATTCTCCGTTTTTCGGTTTACGCCGGGCACCCACCCTTGTATGCCCTCAGCTTTGCCTTTTCTTGTCCCATCCTTACCCGACAAGCTCTGATTACAATCAATCTCTGCTATCATCACTCCCGGAGCGGAGTTCCGGACAATGCCGACGCCGAGCGATAACGAGAAAGGATGATCTGGGACTGCACTGGACGAAGCTGCGGGAACGAGTCAGCGGGAACACCCTGACCGAAAAGTTCCCAGTCGCGGCACAACAACGGACAACATCGGTTTTCGCCTGCGTCGTTCTTAATTCAATCTAATTTAGAAACCGGAGAGCGCATTTTCTCGTCGCCCGTCCGCCGGATCTAGCCGGAAGCAGTAAATTTTATAATTTCGTTACGGCCATCCAAAGGAGTGGAAGCCGGGTTGGATGCACGCTCTATTGGCGTCTACCATTCTATTCCCGGGTCCCGAGACACAGGTCTCGCCCACCTCTTACGATGTGCAAAGGATAACAAACGGGCAAACCGAGCGGCGAACGAGTGGTTTCGGCGTCGAATCATCGTCTTCCTCGAGGCTCTGCGTCGTTGCCATCTTCGCTCGGTGCGCTCCTGGGGGGTTCTAAATTGTCTCAATTGCCAATTGAGCCCCCGAAAAGAAACAGTAGTCGCACGGTTGACGGTACAGCACGAGCAGCCATTTCTTCTGGTTGCACGACGAACCGGCACGTTACGGCCACTTGAATCCAATTATTCTCGGGCGTCTTAGTGTCGGACCACGTTGGCGTTCGCAATGTTTGATCCGGAGCAAGACGACGATAATAATGATCGTGAGTTATGAATTGCTCGGTGAGAACCGGTACCGGCGGTGAAAGTATCGAAACCTTGAGCAAACTCCAGAGCATGGCTTCCGATTAAATTAAGCTCCCGGAAGCTGCTGATGAGTTTCAAAGATGTGCAAATTATTTACCGAAGTTGGGGAGGATTCTTATCGCTCGAAAGTTATCGTTTGTTCTTATGACGAATGTTTACCGGGCTCGCTAAATAACTTTTGTGTTAAATAGTGAAGAATGAACGTGGATGGGGTATTGTAATTGCCTATTTATCATTCCCCGTTTGAAGAACTTCATTTAAATTGAATGAATCTGTATTGTCGATTGTTAATACCGAAGAAATCCAATCTTCCTTCCTGTTTTAATAATTAAATCGAAACACATAAACATGTGACTCAATGTAGAACCCATTGCTACCGGTTAAATAAATAATTTGGATCAAAGATGGAACGTCGAAGGGTGCAAAACTTTGCTTATTAAATAAAATTATCTCCCAAAGCCTTACGCAAAGCGGAGGAACACTTCCATAACTTGTGTAAAACACGGTGAGTAAAGAAAATAAATTAACGTTCATTCAATTTCCAAATTAGCTGAACCCCTTTTGGGTTGATCTCAGCCCAAAATTCTCGTCGACAAGGACCGCATGGTTTGCTTAACAAGTTATCTCGTGCGTGGGTTCTTTCGCCCGGGAATGGCGTTCGGTTGCTTTAGCCACGGCAAAGTTTAGTTACAAATCTTGTCTCGAATTTTGGATTCAATTAGCATGTTCGCAGTTTACAATAATTCAATTTGCTGGTTTAACTAGAGGCCAGCGTTTTACCCGGTTGGACCCTTTCAGTCTCCACACGATGCATCGCCATTTTCCGGCGAGTTTGTGTGACCATTTGTTAGCGGTATTATCTGCGAAACCGAAACCACGCAATATGCGCCAGGTAACCCTCCGCGGATGGATCATGTCAAACCGTAATGCATCGCTTATGCTCGCCCGATGCAAAGTGGACAAAACCCACCGTCGGAAAGGTGAGAGAAGCGTCGGAGTCGGAGGTAATTTCATGCTTTTCATCCCCATTTCATAACGCTGGCGCTGGTGGTTGGGCTGGGAGGCGAAGGTATAGACTTCCGTGATGCCGCGACGACACGGGCGGACACGGAAACTGACACCGAACAACGCGGGTGCCAGCACGTGGTGTTAACGTACGTTTTGATAATGGTGGTGGTCCGTGGCTCGGTGCGCCAGCTGGCCAGCATACACCGCTCATTTAATCATGATACGATGCGTGCTGTGCGCCTCGGATGGTCGGAGGCTGCTTGCGAAGGTGAGAAAATTGATTCCGCACAGTGTGCAGTGCCGATGGACAAAATTTTACACGGACTACAAATAGAAATTTCGAATTTTAAAAAGCCGTTAGAGTATCGATTGAAAGCAAGAATCCCATAAAATTAAACATATCAGATGAAAACATTTTTGATTCTTTGTTTTGACCAAATTGCCTATGATATCGTCTCGCTGTTCGCTACGCTTCCATTTGACGATTGTGCCTGAGCAATGGTTTTGCATTACAACTGGGCAAAAGGGTAATTTTTTACCCATTTCCTGTGCTTCACTGCCAGCCAATATCGTACGGCAGTTATTTTTTTTAGTTTTCCTCTCTTTTCCAAAAGCGAGCATTGCTCAACACTGATTATTCACGTTTCCCCTCGGAAAGGCACATCCTTCCCTGGCCCCGTCGCTACGAACGTACGGAAG
>KE524973.1:0-13966 GCA_000441895.2 Anopheles sinensis
CCACTTAGCAGTATAGCAAACGCTATAAGATTTTGTGTATCCTTTTTTTGCCAAAATCAGTGTTATCTCTTAGTACTGCCGGACGCGCTTAGTTACAGCCTTCATCAATCTATCAAATGCATATTTTTGCTGCACATTAAATAATAGGACAGTTCCATGTACTTGTTGTTTCAACGATGTTCTGTTTTCATTCACGATGCAAGCTCATGTTCCAATTCACGATGCAGTACATCTCTAGTTCGACGATTCGGCGAAGGCATATGAATTTCAGTCAATAGATTACTACTCATATGCAAACTCGCATCTTCAACCGTCACCAATCACCAATCATCATTACCACATTGTAGATCATTCGTGTTTCTATTAGAAATTTCCCTTTCAAATGCGATGTGAATATCTAAAGGCTGACATATCAAAATGATCGTTGTGTTGAATATAAATCGATCGCAGTGATTATCTAATTCCAGCGATTGTAACAGTGCATGGTTCTCGAATCCATAACCCGAAAGTGCACGCACCATACCAGTCACAGTTCGCAATGGCTCAAACGTTTTGGGTGGATTGTGTAAATTTGTCCTTACGCCAGATGAAAACACAACTGACTGTGCCTGTACTGGTTTAGCATTGCTTTTGCATGAATTGTTATCTCTGACGATACATTCAATGTATCATATCGAAGCAACTGCGGATGAAGTAAAGATCTTGCCAACGAATCGCTGCCATAAATCGGAAAATCTCGATGATATTGTTACTTGTGGTTTTTGTTTGCTGTCCTGCAATATTCTCAAGAGTGTTTCATGGCAGTTCACGTATCGGTTCATTTGATTCTCGCTTATCTAAATTGTTGCAATGACCAAAACCGCTAAGGTGCTTCCAGCGACGTACTTGTTCGTTGTAAATAATACAAACCATAGAGGGGTAGTAGAGTCTGCAAGCTCCATGAAACATTTGATCTCCATCTTGTTTAGAAAAATGCCTTGCTTAGCTCCAAAGGCACAAATCATTCGAAGACATCGCTAAGATTGGCCCAGCCATTTCTGAGTATTAGTTGTGGATTGTATTTTTCATTTTTACTTGGAAGAATGCAGTTTTTTCGAATTTTCCGGTGATGAGATTTTTTCTTCTGCATTTTTCAACTTCCGTCTGTTCATTAACCTTCTCTGGGACAAAAGAAGCACAATATTCAAAGACGTCATAAAGATTGATCCAACCGTTTTTGAGTTGAAAGAATATAGATTGTATATTTGATTGTTTTATGTGAAAAAAGCTGTTTTTCATGATTTTTTCCAATTTTCCGGATTTTCCTAAGGATTGTTCCAACCATTATCTATCTTTAAACCTACTTTCGGAAAAAAGGAACGAATCATCTGAAGACAGCGTGAAGATTAGTCCAGCAGTTTTTTAGTTTAAGCGTTACAGATGTCGTTTTTCCCGAATTTTCCCATTTTTCGGTTTTTATTTTAAAGTTTTCTAACTTTAAATTTCTCCTCCGCCTTTTTTGGCTCTGAATGAACAAAATCATCCAAAGACATCGTTAATATTCCCTCAGCCGTTTCTAAGTTTTGGTTGTAGATTATATATTTGGTTGTTTTATATGGAAAAAGCTGATTTTATGGGTTTTTCCGATTTTCCGGATTTTCCTTAGGAATTTTCCGACATTTATCTATCTCTAAACCTTCCTTGGGGAAGAAGAAATAAATCGTCCGAAGACATCATAAAGATTGGTCCAGCCGTTTTTGAGCCTTAGCGTCACAAACATACAAACATTCATTTTTATAGATATAGATTATAGATATAGATAAGCAACTGAGATGGAGCCTAAGTAGAAAAAATCTCGGATACAGGAGCGGATTAAAGTATTCAAATCAGAATAAGTTATTTAACAGCCACTGAAAGGATAAGAGGTAAAAAACAAACCGGGGCAATATGAACCACTCTATAACGGAAAATGTATAGTCCATACAAAATACGACAAAGTATCAGAATAATTATGAAATTGTGTCTATCTGCCTGTCTGCTCAATTTGCTGCAAGCAGATATTCTGCCATGTCCACTGTTCAATGAAATATCAAAAATCGTGTAGATCGTAGATTGTCGATACTAAAATAAAGCGGCTGTTAAAGGCTATTTTGAGAGATATGGTCTTAATCCCTTTATCCCTTTAAGGTCCTTAATCCCTCAGAGGTCAAAATCTTTAGGTTAACTATCGAAGATCCTGGAAACTATATTCAATAGCCTATCTGGTGTAAATCCTCGCATACTTTGCAGAAGAAGAAAGCTGTGTTGTTCTTTTAATACTAGTAAAAATAAATAAATATAATTATTATCTAGTGCACTTGCAGAGTTGTATTCTAAATTGCGCTGCATATGAGAGGTTTTCAGTATAACTGTAAATATTGGCTCGGCCTCCAATATTAGTTCTATTCCGTCTTAAAGTCCTCGTTGTCATTCGTATTCTCATGCACAATGAACTGTAAGTGAAAAAAAATTATGTTACGTTTCTCGAGATTTATGTTCATGTATTGCAATTCAGATACTTTCGAGAGTGTTAGAAAAGGGGTTTGTCCTTGCCATACAAATGAAAATATTGCGTAAAAAAATTGTTATTTTCCATTAACACTTATTTCTTTTCCTAAGTCACCGGTGAGTTTTTCGTAGTATGCTATGAAAAGTATTTTTATAATTGACTTTTTCTTTCTTCACTTCGTTGGTTTATGAAGAGTAGAAGCAAGTGGTTTAGGTAGAGAAAATTTTGCTTGAGGAAAAATGTCTGCACCGGAGCTATCGTGGCATGTGTTTCGGGACATTGGAGTGCACAAACTGCGCCTAGGTCAAGTGACCGGTGCCATCGACAGCTTCAACCAGGCATCACCCGGGTCCGGCGAGGAAGAACCGCTTCAGGTATGGAAAGCAAAGGCCCTCCTGGCGAATTGTGACCCGCAGGGTACACTGCAAGCGACCGGAAAGGCCCTCAAATATCCAGCAACACTACTGCACTGCCGGGCACTGTACGATGTGGGGGAATTAGAACGACATTTGCTCGCCTCATGCAATGGTAAGCGCCGCCAGCAACCGGATGCCGGCCCTCGGCAGCGGGCCTTTGCAGCGGAGGTAGATCTTGGATTGACAACCTTCGAGTATACCCTCGGGGAGCGCGCTGGTAAGTCGCTGCTCGAGTATCGGCATCGCTTCCGGCAGATTGCCATCGAACAGGAGCAGCAGCGCCAGAAAGTGGATGGTAGGCCTCGGTGGAAGGTACTTGCGGAGGCCGGTGAGTGCGACACGGAGAGTGTTCTTGCGATGGGCCACAAGGAGGCACCACTGTTGGAGCAGGCTCGGCGAAGGAAGAATATGAAAATCCTGGGACAAGTGCACCTCGGTTGCGGCTGGGAGGATTGGTTGTTCATCGAACAACTGAGGTCTGCAGGTCGTTTCGGAGCGATTGTGAACTTACACCAGACGAAAGAGAGCTCAGCCCAAATGTGCTCCCTGGTGGAAGAATGCTACGAAAAGGTGACGACACGAGTGAAACAAGCACAAGCCTGCTTTCCTTTGTACAGCCAGCGTCACGGACGTTTCGGGCCTCGTTCGAACCTTCGTCGGGAGCGTTTCGAAATCGACCAACTTCTCAAATATCGCTACCGTGCGTACCGGGCCGTCTACAATCAACTGGATCGATTGACGGAGCTTCGGAAGGAGGCTAAAGTAGGTGAACTTTTGCGCTTCGCCGGGGAGGTGTTGCACGGTTTCTACAAGACCACAACCGTGCGAGTGCTACCGGAGAAGGGTCAAATGGTCCGCGAGATATGCAACCTGGTGGGGTTGGCCGTTCTTGACCGACTACGCATCCCACCGTTGCTGATGGACGAGCCAGCCGACCGGCGATTGCTGCTACTGTTCGCCATTCCACCTCCGAAGGAACCGGATGTGGTCGTGCCGGTGTTTGGTGACATTTCCACCTACCGGGACCCGACCGAACCGGACCATGGATATCTGCGCTACAAGTAGGTGTTGCTGCGTTTCGTTACGTATCGATTTACCGCTGGAGGAAAGGCTCTTCGGCTTGCCAGCCTCATCTCGCCGGTCATCCTGAGTTGTGTTTCTATCCGGCAGGAACAAAATAGCGGAAGTGGAGCGACGCTACCGGCAGGCCGAATATCCAATCGAACGCTGCTTCCGTGACTACCAGATGGCCCGGCTGCATCTGGCCAACGGATGGCTGGACGACGTGAAGGTGATGGGCCACCGGATGATCGACGAAGCCATCGGGTGCGGGAGCCACTTGTGGCAGCTCATCGGTCAGCTGACCATCGCACGAGCCTTCTGCGCCCAGCAGAATCTGGAGCAGCTGGCCGTATGGCTTCGGGCCGCCGGTGAACTCGTGGCCCACCGACTGCCCGACGAGCGGCTTGCTTTTTTCATCGAACTATCGCAGAGGCTTAACCGGGATTTGCTGATGAAAAAGCAAGTCGCAGCCGGTGACCGGACCCTCTCGGTGGAGCTGGATCATACGGTGTTGGCTTAGTGGATTATGCAATGAAGCCCCGTCGAGAGACGGAGGACATTGTGGAAGAGGATTTGGTTTTCCATCGGCCGATGCTTAGTGGATGTTGTTTCTCCGACCGGTAGCCACTGTTTGCGGCCAACACTAACATTTTGAATGGCTTTTTGGCCATGGATAACAACGGGATACTACGAACAGTAAATGGACCGTTTTGGAGCAGCTCAGGTGCAGTCGTTTATCATAGTTGAATGCAACATTGCCGGTTTCCCATCGTTGCTTTTTCTTTTACAAACGGTACGAAATCAGTAAATTCGTGAATAAATGTTTGAGAAAGTTTTTGTCAACACACGCAATGACACTGGAAATGAAAATTTCTGTGGCAGTTGGCACACAACGCTAACCTAAAGGGTTTCGTTTTAACTGGTTTTGTTTTCCCTCTTCCCTGTGGCATCGAAGTTGTACATTTGCAACGTAAAAAAAAAAATAATAATTCAGGAAATGGAAAAAGTGGGACACGAAACGAAAACGTGAAAATGAAATAAACTCGCCGCGGTGCAAAACATGGCCCAGGAAATTGCACCTTTGGGCTTGGTGGACATTTATTACTCCACCGGTAGAACGGTAGTTTCCGTAACAATGCGGATACACAACAGCGCACAACCCATCCTCTAGGGGGGTCGGTAAAATGAAGAAAAACTTCCTTTTCGTGCAAACGAACGAAAATGGAAATCATCGGAAACGGGGTGTGTGTTCTCGAGTAAATGAGGAGGGATAGGGAGGGAATATAAAATAAAAAAAAAGGTTACTGGCAAGCACAGTAGGGAAAAGTGATTACGGGCGAGTTAAATGAGCATAGTTTTTTAAGGTACGAAAAACTTTCATTTGCAACTCGATAGCCGCTGGGAAACACATCGAGTGTCATAAATCCCAATTCCAGGTGTGAGCTCGGTTTTGAAAAAATTTAGTTCCCATGTTTGGTAACTTCTCTTTTAACCATGGTAAGATCAATGAACCATGCAATGTACGGTTTTTGGCGTACAATTTGAATCCCAATTCTCTCATATTTCATCCTACGTTGCGAACTGTCAATTAGTGGAAATATTAGCTGTTGCATAAAATGCCAAATCAAACGGCAAGAATGTTGATAAAGGTGCATCCTATCATATTTTACACCTATTTATGATGATTTATTACGGTGTACGATGTAGCTCAATAAGCATCCGGTAGATTTATGATGTCATTATTCTACTGTCTGAAAAATCAAAGCAATAAATTGGTTTGTTATGGAAAAATAAAAATCAATTTATCGTTAGAAAATGAGTTGAAGAGGGAAATCTATGGTTTTTGTGTTAAATAAGCAACAATAACAAATCGTAAATCTATTCCTGTGGAATGAAGGAATTTGTAAATTTTAAATTTCCAATGTTAACATGAAGAATATTATTCTAGGATGAAAATCAGCAATCTAATCTAGCCAAATTGGATATCCTTCCCCGAATATGTTTTTTTTACTAGTAAGCAAACAGTAAGCCATAGTAAATACTACACCAGTATACTGAATGAAACATTCCCTCAATTATCGTATGGTTGAATTACACGTTACCGTCTTGTTGAGTTATTGAGTCTAAACTACACAAACCCAGCAACCTTATTGAGCAATGTATTAAATACACAAGATTCCGTTTATTTTATGGAGGTAATACTATAGGTAAGCAATAAATCTCTCAATTTACTAAAGTAATTTTTTCTGACATTTATGCGCTTGCGACAATCCAAATGCAAATACAAATAATTGAATAACTCTGGATAACCTACAAAGCGGATAATCCGACCGCGAATATTTGTG
The DNA here is from genome assembly GCA_000441895.2 of Anopheles sinensis. NCBI lineage: Eukaryota > Metazoa > Arthropoda > Insecta > Diptera > Culicidae > Anopheles > Anopheles sinensis. The sequence goes on from KE524973.1 coordinate 6,351, forward strand.
ATTACCGATTATGATTAATTTGAGGTTCTATTCGATTAGAGGATATCAATCAGAAATCAGTAATCAACATCATTATAAAACCGGCTATCTAAATAATAACTAGTCAATAAAAGTGATTATGATTATTCGCCAATCAATTGGCTTGTAAATAGTTATAAATCAATGAAACTCTTGAACATTTACTTCCCTCTCGATGCCTTCGTTGTTTTGCAATTTACACATTCAATGCTGGTTCACTGCACGACCTGTTCTTCTATGGCCTAATGGAACGCAAGTTTCCGATGCCGTATTTGAGTGCAACTTTAAGTGGCTTTTCATACTAACCACAAGCACCGTGAGGCAGGCAATATTTAGAAATCATTTGAAACTTTTCCATCCATCCGATCAAACAGGCTTCGAACGGCCCTCCTGGCGTCGAGAGGAAACTTACCGTACAACATTATAAGTAGTTTATCAATTTGCACTGATTACCCGACACAGGCATGGGACGGCAAGAAGGGAGTGGGAGTTCGGCATCGGCTAAGGATCGATGGAAAAGTTTTCACCTCCCCGTTCCGTTTTCCGAGGTGGGATGTGTTTACCGTTCCCTGCCGGTTGCGAAAGTGCGCTTAAGTTTTCCCTTCCTTTAAGCTAAACCTTCGTTCAAATCGATCCAACCGTGAACACACGTTGGTACAAACGAGCTCTAACCCTTGTTTTGTTCCGCAAAATTTACAGACGGGATGACTTCGGAAAATTGTCGCCATCCACGAAGTGTGGGTGTGTGTGTTTGTGTTCCAAGTCATGTCATTTAATATCCGTCTTCCTTTTTTCTCGCTCCATTTCAGAAAGTACCAATCAATCTAACCCCGAGCCGGACCGAGCAACCGGCAACGACGACGACAACAACGATGGGGACGACGCACTGACCCATTTCAATCTGAACTTGTCAGGACACGCATTCAGCCCGCGTTACGGAGTGGCAATCAATCATTTTAAACCCAACTCCCCACCCTGGTTGACCTCGAGATACCGAGCGTCCGAAACCGAGCCGGTCCGAGCCGGTCCTAGCGGTTGCCGGCCAGTGCGTGACGCGTCGAAAGATTAAACCATTACGGAGGCGTCGGTGAGGCGTCTTAAAGTGAGGCTCCGGAGCTACTCGACCACAGGTACGACGTGAGCCACGGGAACCCGTACCTTTGATGTGCTCCGATTGTGACGGTAATAAATGTCCAGCCATGCCTGTCGGTGACAGGACCTCCGTTAGTGTTCTGCCGGATCGCCGTCGGTCGCCCTCGATGGACGGGTCGAACGGTTGTCATTGGAGTGGTATTTCCGACCCGTACGTGGTGTGTGGGCCTTGTGGTGGTTTGTGGTATCAGCAGTAATTAACTTGAAGGGCGACGCGCTGTAAACTGGACGCGATAGAGTGTGTGTGGGAGAGTGTAAAGGATTGTGAAAAAAATACCTTGTCGGACGGAAGGTCAATATACATATCACCGAAGGGCTTCGCATCAACGGATATTAACTCTAGCGTTAACGGTGCATGTCATCACGACTGTGTATGAGTGTTTGTGTAGCGACAATGATTAAGTGTCTCAGGTGGGAAGAATGAAGCGAGTGGATGTTAAAAATTTCAAAAAACCAACGGCATCCGGTGTGACCTTTCGAGCATGGAGTGTGAGTGACTACCTTCCCTCGAGTTATCGTACGCCCCACCAGCCCCGTTGTGACCGTATATGGATGTGCTAGGCCTTTCGTTGCTCGTGGATGATATTAGAGTCGCGCATCGTCAGCAGCAGCAGCAGCAGTCCGGTCAGTCTCCGGGCTCGAGATCGCAGCAACCGCAACATTCAACGGAGATTCCGATCGATTCCGAACGCAGTACGGTCGCGTTGGTCGGTCTGTCGCTGTCGTCGGCGTCCGCCTCGCCACCGTCACCCTCCGTGCTGCTGGCCACGGTGGTGGGTGGCACGAGCCTCGCGCCGGCCAGCAGCATTCCGACGCCGTTCGCCGTGTTGCTGGCGCAGAACCAGACGTCCGGGGGCGCCCATGGCGAGGGCGATGGCGTCGTCGGATCGGCCGGGGATGCCATGGTGGGGCCGGCGGCCTCGATCGGGCTCGGTGGGGTGGAGTCGGGCGTCCCGGGCGGCTCCACGGTAGCCACGATCGTGTCCTCCACGCTAGCGAACGCGGCCGCCGACCACGAGCTCGACCTGGACACGCTCCGGAAGGTGATCATCTGCGTCGTGCTGTTAGCTGTGATATTCGGCACCATCGTCGGCAACATCCTGGTGTGCGTGGCGGTGTGTCTGGTGCGGAAGCTGCGCCGGCCCTGCAACTACCTGCTCGTCTCGCTGGCCGTCTCGGACCTGTGCGTCGCCTGCCTGGTGATGCCTCCCGCGCTCATGTACGAGGTGCTCGGCGAGTGGAACTTCGGCCGGGTGTTCTGTGATATTTGGGTGTCGTTCGACGTGCTCTCGTGCACCGCCTCCATCCTCAACCTGTGCGCCATCTCCGTCGACCGGTACTGGGCCATCACGAAGCCGCTCGAGTACGGCGTCAAGCGCACACCGCGCCGTATGATGCTGTGCGTGGCGCTGGTGTGGCTGGCGGCGGCCTGCATCTCGCTCCCACCGCTACTGATCCTCGGCAACAAGCATACGATCGGTGAGGGCGCGGAACAGCGGCCCTTCTGTGCGGTGTGCGAAGACGTCGGGTATCAGATCTACGCCACGCTCGGGTCGTTCTACATTCCGCTCGCCGTCATGCTGTTCGTGTACTACCAGATCTTCCGCGCCGCCCGTCGGATAGTGAAGGACGAAAAGCGGGCCCAGACGCGGCTGGAAAACACGCTCGCCGTGGACAAATCGGTGTCGACCACGACCACCACGACGACCACTACGACGGCGTCCAGCTTGAAGCCACCGGACGCGATCGGACCGTCGCTGGCCGCCGGAGGCGGTGGTTCCCCGCATCAGAAGAAACTCCGGTTTCAGCTCGCCAAGGAACGGAAGGCGTCGACGACGCTCGGCATCATCATGTCCGCGTTCACCGTCTGCTGGCTGCCGTTCTTCATCCTCGCGCTCGTGCGACCTCTGATGGACGACGACTACCCCACTCTGTCCTCTTTCTTCCTCTGGCTCGGGTACGCCAACTCGCTGCTCAATCCGATCATCTACGCCACGCTGAACCGCGACTTCCGGAAGCCGTTCCAGGAGATCCTGTACTTCCGCTGCTCCAACCTGAACATCCTGATGCGGGAGGACTTCTACCACAGCCAGTACGGCGAGCCCGGCTCCCAGCGGTTCGTGCTCGAGAACGAGGGTCAGCATACGGCCCGGGAAAGTTTCCTCTAACTCGCTGGAGTGGGGATTTCACGACCCTTTGGTTTTCTTTCCTTTGTGTCCCCGCCGCTTTTGCGTGTGCTGTGCCGTTTCTTGCGATTCGTACAGCCGTACCGTAGTATCGATGTATTCTGCACTAAGCGTTTTTAGCGAGTAAGTACGACGAACCGACCGACCGGCCACCGAGGCACGCAACGAGGCGCTGAGTTCAGAGTGAGCGAACTTTACTTATTAGAATTATACGTGACAAGGGGAAGGGGGTGGTGGGGGTGGCTCATAAAGGGTGCGATAGTCGCACTCGGCAATGTGTTAGGTTTCCATGAGACAAACTATTGGTGGAATTGTTTGGTAATTATTAAATTAATAATTATTCACCACCCACGGACGGTGTTACTATCGACGATAAGGGCGACGGAGCAGTACTGTAGAGTTAGAACACAATTTGCACAAACCAGCAGCCGATACAATCACGCAGTTTGCTAGCATAAAAAAAACCAAAAAACACTATGACCCAACAGATAAAATAAATCAAATTACATCCATAGTGAAGCTAATACCATATTAAATGTAGTACCTTTCACCACCATGTAGTGAATAACTAGTTTAGATGATTAGCAAACCTTATCCACTGTAGGGACAAGGGCATACGGTGTAGAAGACTTGAGCAAAATTGATAAGCAAGATAAATACACTAAGATGATAATTACTCAATATGACTTATAGAGAATTTCGAAGGGTATCTCGTTGTTTTTCCAATGCTTTTGTTGCTTCATGTGAAAGTCAGTTACACAATGTATTAATCTTTAAAAAAATGCTCGATTGGATTGGTAACAGTCTTTTCAGTTATTCAAAAGATTGAATTTGAATTCTTCTGGAGGATTTAAGATGCACGTTAACAATGCTAAAAAAATTCTTATCCCTACAAAGGTTATCGGTAATAATGCAACATGCTAAAAACCTGAAACATCAAAACATTATGTAAAACAAATGGTGCATGTTAGCAAGAAAAATTATATTCTTGGTGTTGACAATGATTCTATATTATGTTGGTGGGATCAAAAAAGACTGTGAGAAAAATAAGTTTAACTGGAAATGCTTGTCTTGAACCATTTGCACAGTACATCTTCATGACGCACGATTCTCGTCGAGCAAAAAGTCATTGTGGTTAATACTTTAAAATAATTTTCAATCTACAGTGCGATGTCAAACCGACACTAGCGTGTTCTTATTTTTTCAATTTAGAAAAATGTTCATTTATCTTGATCTGACATGATTCGATTTACCGAAATTCACTAGTTTTGTTCCCATTCCACATATTTTCTGTTTATTTGTTCCTGTTAATTACCAGTGCAGTGGAAGTTCACATCCTTTTCCATTTTCGACCACACGGTGGAATGAAAACATTAAGCGATAAACGATACTATAAAGTAGCTGCCGTAGATGAAAACAAGACTTAACATTAATGCGATACTGAACGGCCTCTGAAGCGAAAACGGTTCCCTTCTGGGAGCTGTAAAAATAATAAAGAATTTACTCGTGAAACGAACTCTCTGATAGGCGTAGGACTTGACGTAAAGCCGGTGCACTAATGTGTCCCTAAGGTGTCTAGATTATACAGCAGGGTGCACAGAATAGACTTGAGGCATGCAAAAGCCGCGTGCGTGTAGTGGCGCCTGAGCCGTAGTGGGAGATGAATGTGTTTTCTTTTGTAAAATAATGTCCCTGTTAGTATTTTGCCGAAAGGCAGCGATCCTACGCGAACTGATCGGATCGGATCGATTCAATCTACCTTTTCCCACGCACTAACGTATACAACAGGCCGAGTAGGATGACCTGCACTCGTTTGCTGGAGGCAAATCTCACACAACACAAACCAAACGCTACGTATTTCAATGTATTAAATGGGCATAGACCGGCACGCACGACGCAGATACTATTTACAACAAACACTATCCTAGCGAAAACTCTATATAATTACGATGCACGGTGAAACGCGTCGCTGAGGTGCACCAGAATCAATTATTTACAAACAAAAACCAGGAACAAAGAGATGAGTTGTTGCGTTGTTTTCTATGACTGCCGTCTAGTTTTCTGTTTTCTATCAATGATTGAACCTCTTCTACAGAGCATATTTATATAGCGGAGTTGGGACAGCGTACTAAGAATCTAGGATATCGTATCTCGAAACGCTACTCGTATACCTTAACTGAGCTTTTTTCGGCGTTTGTTTTCGAGCACATTTTATGCGGACGTAGGAGCACCAGGCACGGAGAAAATGTTAAGCACGGAATGCAATTGTGGCAAACAAAACTCCACGAGGCCTGCGTCTCGCTCGGGACAACCGCGCAAACAGGAAGGGCTCGAACCGAACTACGGTGTAGTGGTATGTATGTATTTGAAACAAAAGTCTGGTTGATTTTATACTGAAACTATTATCGCTCCTATTGCTACCGAAACGGTGGACATGAGATAAATAAATATCAACTAGTGGAATGGCTAACTGTAAACGGAAGATATGTTAAAGTGACAGAGCAGAACCATTAAGCTCTTGGACAACTATGTCCGGGATGGTGACGTTTGATGGAAACATTAATTAAAAGAATTTGTAGCTGAATCGTTGGACTCCAGTTGTATTCTCCGTATGTGTTTGAAAGAAAGCTTTGCTAGTGTCGGGTAAGTTTGCGGAAGGTTCAATTCGAACACCACTTTTCAGCGCTAAAGAAACCCGTTCGCAGATTGGTTTTGTTTGTTGGCCGGGTTCTAGTCACCGAACACCTATGACCTCGATCGATATTTTACAGCTATGGTATGAATTTTTCATTCGACTGCTCGTCTTCGAGCTTGTTCGAGTTGAAAACAAGACGCCAGCTTACTTTCCAATCGTCTCCCGGGGAATGGCATGAAATTGGATGCTTAAATGGAAATTAATATATCATAGTGTCTGGCTGGGCGGCGCGTGAGGACACCCTGGAGCACGTGAGTGAAAGTTGTTTAAAAAGGCAAAATCTGTTTGCTCATGCTCTCGGCCCGTTCCAAAGCCGACCGTAGAGCGAGTGCGTGAATATTGTACGATAAGCGCTTGTTGTTTTTCGAGTTTTCGAGTCGGCTCCAACGTCTAATGCCTTCCCGGTCGCAGGCCTGCGGGCCTTGCATCAGGTGGATTTTTTATCGGACCCGTCCGGAGGCCCTCGGGGGAGCAGGGCAGGGCGAGTGTACCGGCTGGCTAATCAATCATCGCCGCTGGGAGCGTTTCCTTGGTGTTGACGTAAGAAGGAAAGCGTCGGGCCGCAAAAGCGCACAGCGCAGCTTTTATCGTGCGAACGGCAAATGGGCGCTCGTGGAAAGTCATGTCAGTCACCATAAATCATGGGCATGATTATCAGCTTCGCATTATGCCTAATGAACGGTGCACAAACATGGTCGCGGATCAATGTCCTTTGAAAATATGGTTTCTCGCTTCGGTTGGATCCATATTGATTTTATGAAAAAGGGAACGGAAGAAAATCAGTGTTATCGATGTGGAAAAAAGCCTGTGTTTTAAGACAGGTTATTTCTTGCTGCCTCACTTTACCTTGGCTTTGTTCAACATGACATGAAATTTCCTTCACGCATTGCAGTTATAGCGAATCTTAATTTCATATTAATTTTTTTCAGGAATTTTAATGCATAGACTGCTATCGTATGGGAGCGTCCTGTATTAAATGAACATTTTTTGGAAAAAACCACGAGCCCTGATAGGTATATTTGTTGAGCGTGCTCTTCATGATTCATTTTGAATATTCTATTCAACGCAATCAGTTTTAATTATTGCTAGGTAGTTTTGATGGTTGATCAAAAAAGTAATTATACGTAATGTCTGTTGTTAAGATGTGAGCTTAGCAATATTTTTTAAAGATGCTTCAACTACATACATTTTGATATTTCTTATTTATGTGAAGCGAGTGGCCAGGCAGAATGGCACTCTAAACTCTTAAACTCTAAAAGCAGATTAACGAACTACTGAATGAAACGCGACGCGTACTGTTACGTTGTTACTCCTGGCACTTCCAGATACAAATTGCGAACCTTTATTTTACATTTAAGTGTTCTTATATACTAAATCAACCCGGTTGCTGTCCCTTCAGCTTTCCGCCCCCTGGCCATCACCACACCTTAGCCCCGCTTTCGACGCTTCATCTTCCGCGTTCTTGGATGGACACATTCCTTAGTTTCCGCGATGTTTCTGCCAGATGTTTGGTCAACAGTTTCTCTTCAGCTCTTCCAGCTTGTCATGCGCTTCGCTTCGGTTTA
>KE524973.1:57782-78144 GCA_000441895.2 Anopheles sinensis
AAATGAAATAGTTTTATTTCGGTAAGAAAATGTTTTTCTGGACATCAAGTAAAAATAATCAGAACACAAAACTGAAGTCAGACTTTTAGACATACTATATCAGCAAGTCATCATTTAATGAAGAACTTTGCGAAACTGTTCAATTACCTGGAAATGACTTGAAGTAATCGGATCAAATAAGATTCCATCCACGACTTAATTCAATGACTTGCGCAAAAGACTTAATTCTGACATCGTTTATAACTCAAAGGTAATCAGTTGATTCTATTAAATTTAATAATCTATACACAACGATGGACGATGGACATGTTAGGGGAACATGAACAAAAAAAATACATCACGGATTTATTTCAAAATTAGAATGGAAAATGGTTAAATTTGGTGTCCAAAAGATTTCCATTAACATGTTCTGGTAGTATTTTGAAATTTATGAACCTCACAAGATTGCAATGCAAGATTTCTTAATAAAAATATAAAAGAAAATGCAAAAAAAAGCACAAAGATGCCTCTTCCGATGCCGGTTCTTAATTTGGTTGAATTTTGTCTCACCAGAGGCGGTTCGATCTCGATCGGTTCGGCTATTTCTTACCGATTTCGGTGGCCTATCTTATCGCTTTTGGATGTTGAATGCTGCCCCGGTCAAGTGGGGCAGACAATAAGAAACCTTGTCTCGTTTGGGATCCACAAGAAATGCCTCATTTAGGAGAAGTCTCCCAACTCCCTTCCACTGTCTGCAGAAGGGGGCAAACGGTCAGTCGGTTCAGATCGGCGAGAATCCCCAGAAATTTCGAGCTTCTTTGCCACCATGGGCAACGGCTTCGAATTCCACCTATGTGTGAGTGTGTGTTATTTTTTTGAATTTTATCTTCCTGACCGATAGCGATTATCGACCATTAATCGGCGCCTTACAGTGGAGCAAACGGTGGCACACACGGGTTTAACGCCATTACACCAGCGTCAGCGTGTGAGTGCACGTTTCCGCAGTCGCCGGTGAGCAAAGTTCAGGCCTTCATTAAACCTCATCGTAGCCCCGGTAAAAAAGCACAACGATGAGTTGACAGAATATGAGGAGGTATGGTGATGTTTGGCTTCGATCGGTTCCGAGTGAAGTAAACCACAAGCTAAGCTGAATGAGCATCAACTCCGTAGATCTACCCCTGCTGATGGAGATGATCGTCTGCAAGCGTTGATTAATCGCTTGAATTGAACCCTCGTGGAAAGGTATGGAAGCTCCAAAATCGAACCGCATTTGTCGCGCGTCTCGCATGAGCTACACGAAGTACACAAAAGGGTGGTGATCTTGAGCAACGATAAGATAATACTGCCACCTTCTCACTTTCCTCCCGACGAGACGTTTGACACGGACCAATACATTCGCTTTGGGGACTTTCAACTGTGATAACTGTCGTCGTTCACACGGCCGGTTGGATTGTGTTTGACAGCGTGTTTTGGGATGAACAATTGACAGTAAACTCGTGTTGCTGGAATATTGAATTTGCGACGCGTCGTATGGGGATGTTTGTGTACGCGGTAGCAAATTGAAGCAGCAGTATAGAAGGGCAACAAAAAAACGCTACACGAATGTTACGAGCTATCTCGTAAGCGGTGCTCTCGTGCCCAGCGTCCGATAGCCGTCCTAGAAGGCAGATACTAGCTGCCCGATAAGATGATTAATCAGTCACGATTGTGTCATCACCAATCACGCATCATCACACTCGACCTCACTGTCCACTAGATCCCTCTGGTGCACGACAAACAGATTGCACACAACGACATCCCAGGCGTGTATTGGGGCGCAATAGCTTTTCCTACCTCCAATGCGGCTCTGATGTCAGGTACATGGCTTTCTCACCTCGAATACTGTGCCTACATATATATTTTCAACCGAAACGAACTACGGACCAATCACATGAGCTTCGGGGGCATCAGCAGCCGCAGCATCAGCAACCGTCAAACAACCCCAGAAATCTAATTAACATCAAAAATAACACCAGATAACGCCAGCACACCCTCTCGCCAGTGACAACTCCGTGGCGGAACCGATTGTCCAGGATCTCCGTGTCTTCCAGTGGGGGGAGGAAAAGATGATAATGTCACCACTCTTCATATGGCGACAATCATCACGCCAGCCTGCGGCTATCTACCGTGTCACGTAAGGTTGGTGTCAAGCTTGTAAGCTTGGAAAGAGCAACGAATCGATTTGACATGTCCCGACACTACGCCAGAGATGAGCCAACGTTCGGCATATCGCGACCTTAGGGCCTTCCAGGCGTTTGCCTTCAGGCATATTGATATATTTGAGACACTGGCAATGGATAAAGGAAGTGAAGAGAAAGGGATGCTTATTATTTTGGGATTGTGAAATTTTAATTATGTTCTACGAAAGATGAATATCTCAACACAAAAGTCCAAAAAGTAGTTGGTTTTGGAAGTTCCTGAACAATTTTGGTGGTAGTCAAAAAGACAAAATCAAACACGAAAAACATACATAGAATTATTAAGTTAAGCCGCCAAGTGACGCAATCTTATACGCGAATAAACTCCATCCTTCGCAACTCTATCAAACTCCCATAACATTTCCTCACTTGGACAAACAATCGCTGCCTGCGCTCTTTTCACAGCACAGTCACTCATTTCAGACCGACTATGAATAGTCTTTTGGCAAATCTTCAACCGAAGCCCCACTAGATGGCAGACGGATATCTCCCTTACCGTTCCCTTATGCTCCTCGTCCTGGGGTGTCTTTTCCTGAAGTAAATATTTGTCCTCACCTTAGTCGGCAGAAACGGGCGGAACAATGAGGCGGAGCAAATCATTAAATCTGCCACCCGGAAGTTCCATCACCGGGCTTGCCCCCGCCATTGTCCCTTCCGGAAGGTCCCGGCCGTTGTCAACTGACAGCTGAAAGCTTCTAACGCGGCATACGGTCGCGACACCGAAGCCAATGTCTCCAAGCACGGCCCCCCATCCATTTGGCGCGTCCATCCCATGTCAAGCTGGCAAACTGTCAGGGGAAAAGCATTCCAGCTCAAAACGCGCCGTTGACTTAACCTCCACCACCGTTCCAGTCTGTACAAAGAGGGAAACAGGCGCATCGAATGGCTCAAATGGCGTGGTATTGCTCGCCAGAACTGCTGTCACTGCGAGTTCTGATGCTGTTGCCGCTCGTATCCAGTCGTTTCCGCTCGCCTCCCTACCTTCGTTTCTATTATCGTTATATTATTTCACCGTTTTCGATGCCAGCAAGCTGTCAGCAGGGAACGGTCTTAAGGGTCCGCGAAAACACATTATCTATGATGGAATAATCCATGAGACAAGTATTAATGGAAATCGTTAGCGAGGGCGTGCGGGCGGCGCACGCAAAGCGTTTCCGACGTTGAAAACTGTGTCAAGACGGCGAGGGCGCTGGGAGCGCCACGTTGGCGCGTCGTTGCCACCATCATCACAATCATTACCGTCCACGATACGACATCCAGCCCTCCAACTCCGGCTCAGGAGTCGGGCAGTCGCGAGGGGAACATTTGGAGGGTGGTGAATTTTGTCGGATTGTTTTTCCGTTCCGCTGACGTTGGCGAATGCAGCGTTTCCGTTGGCCGCCCGACGATACGCCACGCCCGAGGGGGAACGACGATTCTGGCCATGTGGAGTAAAAACCGTCCAACTTGCGGCGTCTATAAATAATTCCATGGAACAAGACGGGCGAGATCGGAAAGAAAGCAACACCGTCCATTCATTCATCGGTCCACGATGCCTCGATCGTTCAGTCTGGCATGATACTGAAGTGTGCGAGTTTTCTCACAGTAGTTGTTTTTCTTTTGGTGAGAAACCCAAGCTTCAATTGGCCATTTTCCCGCAGCTTGAAGGCGTTGCTGCGCATTTAGTCAATCATCGACCATTTACGATCAAGGGAAGCGATTTCTTTTTCAAACTTTGCATTTTCCTATCGTCCACCGGAAGTCTTTAAAAAAAAAGCTTGATGAAAAATCTCCACCATTGGGACGAAAAAGCTCAATGAACGGTATTACATTTCCACGGCATGTCGTACTATGGATCGGTCTGACGGACCGAACAAAGGTGGAAAAGATAACTTGTATTCTTTACGGCACAGTCCATTGAACATTCCACACTCCGATGACCGATGTACTATCTCCGGACAGCGGATGTTTCTCTTGGGAGATGGCTCGGACTGCTGTTCATGTTCAGCACCGCTTCTTCCCATCCAAAACATGCTGGCTCACGGCACGTTCAACGGAGGACCTCGAAAAGAACAAACCCGGCAGACGAATCGGCTCGCCGCGCGCTTCCAAAAAGAGGAGCTGTGCGCACCGAACACGGAAAAGTAAACAGTACCAAACACAGCAAGATGTTCGACTTGATGTCTCTCCGTTGGGACCGCTGTTTACACAGTGGTGGAAAAACGGTTCTTCTTCGTGGGACCCAGGACGGTCGTGTTTTGTTTTGCTGGCGACGCGCACCGTTGCCTGCGCCGGCTCGTGCTCCTGTCGGATCTTGAGCGTTTACATGAATGAGTGAGTAAATATTAACATCCTCTTGGGCTGTGTGTTTCTCAAGGGTGCTTGGAGCCGGGCCCGGCGGTGCAAAACTGCGAACGAAGGTGGGCAGATAGGAAAAATTGCTAGCCTGAGTTACGAGGCCCGAACCAATAAGCTACTGTATTGATGGAAAGTTATGACTATTCAGTGTGTTCTTCGCGTTCCATACGCTATCTTTAACGTGCGAGTTCTCTACCTGTGGTCTTCAGTCGAGTCCATATACCAAGGTACTCATATCGATTTTTCTGTTGCTTCTGCCAAAATGGATCATACACTTCACTGCACAACTTTCCGAAGGTCCGTAACGTGCAGCTGCATCTATACGATCACAAACAGGTTGTTAACGGTATGCTTGCCAATCGACATGATCGGGGATCCGGTGCCACAGTATATCGCTGTCAGTTTCGTAATATTTATTCACCCTTTCATAATTGGTACTATGGTGAACGTTGGGAAATGGGTTTGAGAAAGAAAAAGCAAAACACCTCAGCCGTCTGCCGGAGTGGAGTGAGTGCATGGAAGCTGGGTAGTTTCAGTTTGGTCTTGCCGCCGGATGGAAGATGTTTACATGTGGCTCCGCAAATAGAACAAGCGTCAGATCAAAGCGCGACGGGTGTTCGTGAAATGTTGGCTTGATTTCGAGCGCGAATCGTGGGGCGCTTCAATATCATCGGTCAGGGCCAAAGGGGGAATTCGGGAGCAAAACGAGTTGCCGGAAACCAGTTAGCACACTCGATGTTCAAATAAACTAGCGCGTTTCATGTGCCTCGCGAACAAGAACAGTTGATCTGTTGCAACAGTTAATGATTAGTTAATATACCAGCGGTGCAGCGAAACACCTGCTTTTTATTTAGAAATATTTTTTGCAATCATTTCATTCAATGATTTCAAAAGAATTATTCAATAGTTTTATAATGATTATAATGATTTTGTTTTAATAGGGATTACCAGTTAAAATTATTATGAAAACAAAACAAGCTTAAAACAAGAAAATGTCTTTACCAACAAAGTAAAAGTCAACAAAAAATACGACAAGTCTCTAGAACATAAAAAATAAAATTAGATCATAAAGCGGCGGAAAAATACCTTAGCCAGTGGGATACTGAAAACAGGTGACCTTATCAATAAACAATCCTCTAAAATTCAATTTTAACCGTTCGAAATAACCGTTAAATGCGGTTGTGTAAAACCCTGTGTGAGCACTGTGTTATGATATTGATACACACTAGATGTTTTTTATTCAGGAAGTTAATCTTATTGGTAACTATAATAATCGAGCATCACATTTAAATAATGAATTTTCATCTCGAAAATAAAAGCAATCATCAAAAGCTGAAAATCTTTTGAGGCAGTCGTAAAACGATCATGAAAATATGCAAAAACTTGGAAAAAGGATCTTCTATTCACATTAATGATAGGTTGCCCTCAGGAATTTGACTGTCCTGTTTTTCGAAAGCAATATTTGACTTCAAAACGAATCATTCAAATAAAGAAAAAAAACACAGAAAAGATAGACTTTCACCGTCTTTTGATATATTTGCCAACCAGAGCCTGTCCAGAAACAAAACGTATCCTTCCCTTGGGGGGCATCCTGACTGACACGCACACACACACAAACGCTGACACATGAGCTGGCAGTTTGTTTGCGCTGCTCAAAGAGCATTCCAGCATCTCGGTTCTTTGCGACCGGTTTCTTTCACCATTCGGACTGCAAAGTGTCACTTCAATGGTGTCTATTTATGCACTAAAACACAAATATTTGTGCTATCGTTTACTATCTCTATCGTGGCACGTGTTTGCTAGCGGACTAAGCATCCCGCCTCAGCCCATCCTCTGCTCGGGCCGTGCATACTATTAAACGTTTGACGATGGCGCAACGCCGGGCGATAAATATTAATAAATATCTCAATCGTTCGTAGTTTGTTGCTCGCTACCCCGTAAAAGAATAATCGGCGGAAAAGTTACAAACATTTTGCACCGAACCAACGTTTCCACCCCCTCCGCCAGGGGGAGGGCCTGGTTCACGTAAGTGTGAAGGGCGCTTAACCTGTCCTTTAACCTGCAAGTTTCGCTTGGCAAAGTTTGTTTGCATACAAAACGATAACTTTCAAGCACTCTTCAGGCGGGCAGAAAGGTTTCCATCCGTCAACGAGTGAACGCGGTACGGCGCGAGGATTAATCCGGTCGCTGGTTGTATATATGCGTTAAAAAGGCGAGCAGCAGAGCCAACATCAAAGCATTCTAATGGATTCCAGCGTCGTTCTGGCGCCTCGCAACGAAAGGCAGAGAAAAGTTAGCCCCAACACAAACGCTGCTCTTGGCGCACAAAAGTGAATAAATAGCAAAACCCGTTGCATTCAGGGCACAAAGCTGCATTTGCAAATGGTAAATTTTACGGAAACGTGCCGTCTAGGTCCTGCCGTCGAGCGGTAAACTCTTCAAACAAACAATGTGAACAATAGGGCCGCTACCGTGTGCGCTACAACGATGACAATGTGCATCGTCAAGAGCCACAAAGTAGATGCTTGGTTGCATTTGGAATGATTTGCAAATTGAATCGCTCGCTTGTCCCTCTGGCGCTGGCTTGGTGCAATGAGAGCACTTTCACGGCAATGGCAACTGCCGGCGGAGGGTTTGGGAAGCGATGGTTATCAATGGGTTGGCAGGACGCTCAAACGGTGTAGCTCATTTCGTGTGTACAGTGCGAGTTTGTAACCTCTTTCGGCTCGTCAGGGGAGGGCAGCCATGGTCAAGGGTAGCCCCGAGCGACCACAGGATGCTGCCGTACAATGGAAAGGTAATTTGATTAGACGGATGTTCATTTGCTAACTTTCCCGTAAAGCTGAACGTCCCTGGCCAGGGAGTAAGTGGGAACATAAGTGGACGGATCTCGATGCTAAACAATATCGTTCAATGCCAATTAGCACAAGGAGATGTTTTATTGCTCGAGTTTCATTACAGGGTTGTCTATTTCTACATAATACTTGGGAATAAATTATCAAGAGACAATGTTTAATTATGTAGAATAAATTGACATTAAACCAAAAGCTTTTTGCAAGTTTATGAAAAAGTATTGATAGAAGTGTAACATTATTCATGTTTTTCTAAGGAATCATTCAATTTTTAATATTTAGGCATAATTAAACCGGCACAAAAACCATCGGTGTTACCTTTTCTAAAAACATCACTTTGCTATTTTTGAAAATCAAAAAAAGAAATTTTGAAATGTAGAAAACCAAAAACTTCGCAAGAAACGACCATTGCAAGTGTTTAGCAATTCTTGATCGAACTGCTCCGTCCGATTGCACTACGAATGCAGATAAGATTGCACAAGTATCGCAATAAAGATACCTGCTTGGAAGCTACATTCGCGTCCCCGGTTCCACTATATACACACAAATATGGTCAACAGTCACTTTGGGGATGATAAACACGATCGACGTAAGGAGTGGAGGGAAAAACGGGACGGAACATAAGAAAAAATGGCACACTGACTCAACAAGCCTCACGTGCAAAAGGGTTGTTCGGCAAAACGCTCGTAGTCCTAGCGGAAATGTCTTCGGAGCGAACAGAATTTCCGAACACACAAATACATGTTCAGAAAACAATTCGAGTGATTAATTTGCGATGAAGATGCGCGATTGCTTCACCGGCGAATAGTCCGCAGGGAAAAGTTTATGCTTTTTGTCTTATCGCAAGTCAATCGTGTTGCGCCGTCGAGGGCCTCTTGAGAAGCTTTGTTCACTTTATCGGTTCACACTTGAGGTGGCTTCCGTGAAGATGCTTTTGCCTTTCTGGCAGTCGGTGCGGTGGGTTAAATTTTATGTTTAATATATGTCGAGAGCTCGGAGCAGTGTTTTTCAGTAACCGTTAAACTAATTTCTTTTCAAAATTACTTCAAACCTTGAAGAAGTTTTCTTCGGCTCAATCCTGAAACGCATCTTAGACAAATAAAATTATTTAAACTCCTTAGCATATGTGACTTTGGAAAATAAACATTGAAAAGTCCAATGTGTACTGGAAACACAGTAACTCTTTTAACTAGTCGTTTAATTTTGAGGATGTGTTGGTTATGGCAGGGTTGGTCTAAAAAGAGAAATTTCTAAAAACGTCCGAGCAATGCACCGAAGAGCAAAATTGGTTATTCTATTCAAACTTGATTCACCAGATCCCGGCATGGAATTCCATTTCTCGGAAGGGAAGGCGTGTGTTTGCTGGGTTTTAATTAAATATTTAATCCAGGGTTCGGGTGGATGTCCTTTCATATGCTACTCCCTCGTTATTCTTTGTTCTCTGAAACAGATCCTTGGCAAGATCCAGCTTTAGACAAGAAGCTCTAGTTTCAAATGGTTTACAATTAAACGTCCAAAGCAAAAGGAAACATATTGCTTGGTCATAACCGGTAAAGATTTCTGCCTCAAACCATAAGAAAAATGTTAGGAACTTTGTACCCAGTAAAAGATAAACAGCATTAAAACTTACGATGATATGCATAACTGTTTAGTAAATACATCAAAATGCCAAATAGTGTGCTTAAAGTTATTAAACTGTCTTCGAAAAAACCAAATTTCTTCCAAAATTACCAGATAAAAGGAAAAAAAGTTTTTTACACGACATCATTATTTAGCTATCCTTAAGGTTTGGTATGTTTGCGTATGAGATTGAGAGAAAGTCTTACTAAAAATATCTATCCTAACTAGAAAACAACCGAGAAATTCATTTATCCAGTCCCAAATATATGTATGTTATTTCTAACCATTCTAAGGTACAGAAATTTAATTCGCCTCTTAGCATGTTCTTTTAATTTTTTAATAAGCTACATAAATGCATCACAAGAAATTGTGGAACATAGCCCAATTATATTTTGCTTGTATTATACTGTTAAATTTTTGTACACTCATAATGTGTCGAATCGATCAATTGAACAGCTTTTTTTTTGATCGGGTTTACCACGCATCATCATGGATGTAAATCAATGAATGCGAATGTTACAAATTAAGACCCTGTGGAGGTAACTATGACACACATTTTAATCACCTTCAAACCAAAATCCGCTAGCTGCGACTATTGACAAACAAATCCAGCCCGTAGGACAATAGCTTTGCATAACACACCAACATGCTTTATCAAACATTTGACCGAACCGACAACGCCAAAGCAATCGCGTGTTCGGTTATATTGATTTATTTATATCCTCACGCTGCCATCCACACACGTCACCACAAACAGCGTCTCTATCACGTCCGGTAAAACTTCATCATCGGCAACACGACTTCTCCATCCTCCCCTGCTCCAGAACGCACCCTCACTCCCGAGGTTGAAGCTTCTGCACCAACGGTAAATGCACAGCATCCGAGAGCTAATTTTACTGGCACCGACATAGCGAGCGGGCGGGCTCGTTGCATCCTGTTAATCCAATTCCCGTGCTGCCCGTTCCGTTCACCTTGGCCGGATGCGTCGCGATGGCCGGGAAAATCGATAGCTGTCGAATGGAATAATTTAATGTTCCCTGAATACCCGGACCTCCCCCTACCCATCACGGTGACACGGTTGCGCTCGAGCTGCATCCTTCAGCGACGGTGATGACTGGGTTCGTTCCATCCACACGTAACGTGATGGTGCAATGATGGAAACCTGAACCACCCTATGAGCCTGCGTCTTGCAGCTGGATGAAATAAAAAAAAGGGTGTGCCGCTTTTGAAGAGACCAGCTAGTTCTTCCAGTGTTTCTTAACGCCCAGCTCCTCGATGGTAGGGGGAAAAAAAGTAGGGCCATAAAGGGACCATCCGTTTCCGTGCGAGCCATGAGCACAAAAGAAGCACTCGACTAGAAAATGTCATCCGTTGTGGGAGATTGTAACTCTCCTTGTTCCACTTCGTTTGAGTGTAGGAACCCTTGCGGTGCAACCTCCGGACGATGGAAAGTCACCTGATCGACCAAGGTTCCCCGTTTTTCCTATACTGACTTCTTATAGTTGGTCTCTCATCGTTACACATCCACATCGGTTACGTGATGGATAGTCTTCACTGGTGAGCAAGAAACCAGAAAAAAGGCTCCACAAAGGGTTCATGTGACACCTGCTCCAGAGCTAATTTGAAGGCACAGAACCCACTCGAACTAGCTAGAGTTATAACATTGTATTCACAGGAACTTTCTCATCAAACACAGGTGAAATAACAACACCCCTACCTGATAGTGTAACCGACGCGTTAGGAAAACGGTGCAGCACGTAGTCAATCATCTCGTAACGCTAAGCACCGACGCGTCCTGTCCCCATTCGGGTGTTAGAATGGCTTACCTTCTTCTACCGTTCAGCTAAGGTGGGATTAATATACCGGCAGAACGCCAACCCGGTATTCTACCAGCCTCGTAATCACGGCGTGTAAGCTCGTTGAAGACCGCCATCAACTCACCCAAGCGCATCATCAAAAGGCACATTAGTTTCTCCAAAATGTCCTTCAGCACCACACACCGGGTTGAATGCCGGCAGGGTTCGGTTTCGCTCGGTTAACTGTGGTTTCTTTGGCGCCTGGTGTGGGATACGAAATTTACATAAAAGTGACCCCTGGTGAACGGATGCCAAAACGGTGGCCAATGTGGGGCCGGTGCCGGGTAGGATTTAGGATTTGATTAGTTTGCCCTTTCATAACCTCACACGGTATGGCTGATGTTGGATGTCCCTCCATGATCCCGGGCCCCGATGACGTCGACGGTTGTTTGTGTAATTTGTGAGCCCAAACACCGTCGTCAAACTATCAACAATTACGGAACGGTAAGGTATGTGATTGGGATGTGCGGGTCGCTGGCAGATAAACAGACACTTCTGGGATGTGTTCCGTTTTTCGGGTTGGTTGCAGTTGGCAACAGTATGACACCGACCCTTGGTAGGGAAAGGATTGGAAAAAGATGGCGTTGTTTGAATATCAAATATACTTGATAAATTCTGAAAACAGCTACATGAAAGATGACACGTATCATAGAAAAAGTTTACGTATTGGTTTCTCTAATTAAATGACATTGAAATTTATGATACCCAATCAAATCAATTCTCGAATCAATCACCATAATTTTTGCGCGTGTCAATTGCTCCATATCAAAGAATAATTCTTTATAAATAGGTTTTACCAACATGTTAATAATACGAATGAAACCATACAACTTCTCAAGCGAGAAATGTTTTTCCCCATTGTGTTACATCGCTCAGTTCTGTAATTAAATTACGCAAATAAATCAAATTTTGCGGCATGATTTACTGCTTTGATGGGTCCCGGGTACTGTTTGTCGGGTGACATAAATCATGTGTTTCAGCCGGCCAGCATCCTCCCTAACTTCCGCAGTTCATCCACCACCCGCTTCGAACCGTAATAAAGATGTAGTGCATAATTTTTAATGACATTCCAGTTTCCAATGCAATCGCTTACCGCTAGCGTTCCGGTGCGTTGGCGTACGCATTCCATTCAGTTGACGGACAAATGAAACCCATGTGCAATGTGCGAATTAAATCTTGCATATTATGGCACGAGCAATGGAGGGTATGTTTAACGAGATTAGTGGGAGACCATTGGTACTTTCGTGGTATAATATCACTTCGTATAAGGTTAGATTTTCCAGAAAACGGTGCATGAATGTATTGAAGACAATGCATGAAAACTCCTCCATTTCGAAATTAACCGGTTAACGAAAGCTTCATTGGAATGCACTCGTCAGCTCCATGCCAACTTGTGCACAGTGGTGATACATTTCTTTTACTCTTTTCATTCAATTTCCCACTTCTCTTTGTGGGGCAGTAACTGCGGTGCTTACAGAACACTTTCCTCGTGGCCCAAGGCGACCGAGCGGGTCAAGCCAAGAAATGGGCTGCAAAGAAAGAAATTGAAAAATCTATTCATTAGCGTGTGGTGGGTGAAATGATTCAACTATTTAAAATTAACCACTTCATTCAACCGACCTCTCCGGGGCGGGACGTGCCTGCACCTGACGCTGTTCGGCCCGAGGCTTAGAAAAGGGGAGTTTAAACCGAAACCGCTCCATTTGGCGCAGCATTCATCGTAGTTCAGCTAGTTCCGCGAAGGTGTGTGCTTGTGCTCAAAGTAACGACCGGGCAGGAGATGTGCAGTTTACGGAAAACCCACCTATTTTATGCGCTGACAGCACTAATTTGTGCTGCGGTTACTGATGGGCATGATAAGCGTATATTCATCCGAAACCCAGCATGGCACACGGCACCACGGGTTGCGTTTGGGCAAAATGGCACCGACACTGGGCCTGCCGTGATGCTAACTAGCAGTATGCACGCAAGACTTACGAACAGTTCCATCGGTTGGCTGGCAAGCCTCGGATAGTTGCGGCATGCGGGGGTACGGAGCGAGGCGTGCGGTATGCTAGGCACGAACCGTAATCTCCGAAGGCAAGACTGACACTTTTAGATGCTGGTGCTGTTGCTATTTTTCGTAGTGAAAATCCTGGGATTGGCTCGAATGATCCCCGGCGAGAACAAACTATTTCAACTGAAGCGGTTGGAATGTGATTTGATTGCCGTAAGCCAACATCGAAGATGAAACGTGTTTCTCTACCGTATTTAGGCAGCATTTCTCTCGTTTGCCACAAGGTTGTTATGTTCAAAGAAATTCCTGATAGAGCTAATGAGAATTTGGCAAGGTATCGTTTTCCTAGAAAATTTACGTAATGATCACTCCGTTGACATCCCTCAGCATTCTTTTTCTCGACAACGAAATTAAATTACATTTTCAAATGAAATAAACAAATAAAATAAAACCACTTAGAAAAATGTTGCCTTCAAAGCCCTCAACGAAACAAGTGGGAGTAGTATATTACAAGGAAATATGTAGTATAGGCACATTAAAAAATGCATAATCTTGCAATTTCACATCAGTTGAGACGACAAGCTAAGTAATTTCATCCATACGGCTATGCAGCAATCTCACATCAATCAACGAGCTGAGAAAAACTTGCTTGTTACGCCTCGCTTGTAGCCCCTTTAGCATTACATCAATAGGGTCAACAAAGTAGTGAACGCGTGACTCCTAGCGGTGTCATCACTCATACCGAACAGTAGCAACAGCTGTCAGAACAACCTGCTTCCAGCGGAGCGCTGCAGAGAAAACCGGTTGTGAAGAACGCTAACAACAATCGGGAAGGCGATCGTTGCGAACGGCATTTGCTTAGCGTTACTTCAACCGAGATCCATTGCAAAACGGTCCCATGTCAATTGATTCGTCCAGTTTGTCGACTATTTATCGCTAACGGGTCACACTTTTTTTTTAAGAAAAAGATGGTAGTAGAAGATTTCAAATAAACACAATCGGAAGCAACGTCAAAACGATGCTCTACGACAGGTGCTTGCTCCAGTTAAAGTTAGTGTTGAAAAGAAGACATAAAACGTCATCACTGTAGGTGGCGGAAGCTCGATAATGGTTGGGTTGTTATCTGCTTGAAACTGCTCGAATAGGAAAGCACGACTTGCTTTTTCCACTTGCCGACAGGAGCAACGAGGCGCACGAGTGTGATCAATGAATCCACATCCCTTTTCATAATCGATGCTAATTGACTATCGATGAAGTGAGAAAAGCTAAAACCCTACAGCTTACCAGCATAGCTAGGCAACATCGGAGTGTGTCTATGAGTGTCCGTGGACCTTGTCCAAAGATCTGTTCGTCTTCCGTAGAGTGTACGCATCCCGTGGCGTGTAAACTATCCGCAGGGTAACGGTAATCAAAATAGAAGCAGCAAACCAGGAGAGGGTTGAGGTGAAGGTTAAAAGATTCGCCTCTCCTTCTTTCACACTCTTTACATCTACCGGGGGTTTTTTTTATCACTTCCTTTACTTCGCGCAATTGAAGACGGTCGCTGATTCAATCACTCGGCACTTCATCGCGCTTGTCGGCAATCGAAGCGAGTGGTTCCCGTGGTGCCACTTCCGCTATTTCAATCGTCATCTTCACCATCAACCTCCAAGAGCCACGTCATCACGACGGTGTGACTAACAATCCCGAGTTCCGAATCAAATTGGACTGGTGAAGATTACGAAGTAGAAAGCTTTTGCAGTTTCTTGATCTGCCAATGATTTTTCCTTTATCCCGTTATCCGTCCAACTCACCCTGAACGACTATTCCAACGATGGTTAACAACGTACCGATTGGTGTACTTCCGCAGGAGTTTTCTAGCCCCTTTGGAATGCAAATGGAGGCAACCAGCGAGCGAGATTTGCAACTTTACATCGCCTTTTTGTACTTCCCGGCATAATTTTACTCTACAGAGCTTAATGTGGACCCTCGTCCATCATCGACAGGCAGAGCGAGATTGTGAAATGAGTGGAATGAATCAGATGCAACGTTTTGCGATTCAGAAGTGCAATGTAGGTTGTACGATCCGTGCAGCGAACATGGATCGTAATGAGGTTTATCATTTTCATTTTTTTAAAATAACTCTTCTTTTATGGAGCGATATAAATTCATTGTATTAATAAATGAATGGAAGATTTTGCGTATTGATGTTTTTTTAAACTATGTGCAATACTACTTAAAACTATAACAATAATAGAAGGTTTATATATAAAAAATAATCATACTTTGGAATCAGAGTATTACCACGTTTGATATAAAGTTTATTTAGAAATAGTAGAAAATCGTATACTTTTCCAACTACAAACTCAATCTTCTCTATTAATAACTATATTCTCAAAGAATAACAAGTTATTCAAGTAAAAATGATGCATACATTGTTAAAATGTCAAAAGATAACAATTTTTCTTGGTACGTTTTTGCTAGAATGAAAAAAGAATAACAAGGTGAAAATACTAGAACCGGAATCCACTCTTTACTCAAAAATTACCATTAGGAATTAATATAACGATAACATCATAGGTGAATTCTGGACGATTGCTTAATAGCCTTGAACTTGTGTTGTTTATCACTTTTGTTTTAAATAGATTTGCGTCTTCAAAGGGTAAACATATTTAGCAAACATGAGGAAATGTTGTGGAAAACATAATTATATATTTGTAAACATGAATAAAACCACTCGTTTGCCTGTAGCGCAACAGTTTGCTTAGAACAATCGATTGCGTTCGTTGTAACACTAACGCACACATCACACAATGTTTGGCCAAAGGTGTCGATGTTAATTAAACACATCACACAAAGCAAACCGGCTGCCCTGGCCGTAATTGTGCACGCAAGATAGGGTGTCATTCATTCGAAAACGGGTCGAAACAATTTCTCTCACGACGGACAACAAAATTGCAACAGTACAACACCCCAGTGGTGGGGCCTCAGTTGATAGTTAGCAGCATAGTGCCAAAAAGTGCATCTACTCGCTTGAAACGGCGCAGAAATAGAAACAAAACAAAAAGACAAAACTGCAGTCGCTGTACCAGCGCCCGGCACATTGCGTTTTTCGAGGTCATGGTGAGGCATCTTCATTGTGAATTCAAATTTCATCCAATTACACTAATAACAACGGCCGGTCGGTGGGTTATTTTGTGTGTGTGTGAGTGCACGTGCTGACACGCAGTCGGGCTGCAGTTTTCTGAAGTGCACCAAACCCGACCCGGGCCCATCGACGAAGCTGGTGGTTTCGCTGCAGTTCGCTGCAATTCAACGTGCGCCGGGTGCAAAAGGCGAGAAATGCAGCAGTGTTTCAGCCCGATTAAACAAGAACCCGGCCGTGACTCGTGGACGGACGGTTACCGCGTGCGCGTTGATTGTAGGAAAAAGTGGAGACAATCAAGATACCGGTGCGGATGCATTCACACCCGAAGTGCAACGTTGCACACTGCTCAGTCACTTGCACGAATGGCACAGTCTTAGCGCAAACTTACATCGGAAACCATCGCAGAGCGGGTCGATGAGGCGCACGGCGGGGTTAGATGATAACATCGGGTCTCTATAACGTTGTCGCATTCGGGTTGGGCAGAAGATCAAAGATTTACAAGCATTTACTTTTATCTTAGTGAGGCATCATCATTTTAAATCGGGTGGCGAATAAAAGTTTTCTCGTTGAATTGTGGAAGGAGAATGAGATATGATTTAAATTATTACTTCTTTTTCCATTTAGTGAATTCTTCATAATCTCTGATTACAAGTTTCGGGTTTTAATCACTATTAAGTTGATAGTGAACATGAAAAATATGAATGATTTACTAATGAAAAGTTATTATAACTTTGATGAGTGTGTTATAAAAAGAAATTGAATATTCTCTAATTTGAAAGTTTCAAAAACGAAAAAATTTCTTTGACTTCTATTTGCAAATGAATTTCAAATAACCGAGTGATAATTCAATTCCATCCAAAAGTATCCATCATCCGCAACCACGTGTCCAGCCGCACGAGCGGTTCCATAGCGCACTCCGGAAGGGCGCATCCGGATCATCGCTCAACGATCGTTCTGCTGGCAAGCGCAATAAATTACCACATGGACACGCCGCTCACAGACAATTATAGTGCTGCGGCATGAGACGAGTGCAATCAGCAGCGCCACCAGCGCCATTTACGGCAGGCAGCGTCGTGCGCCGGGTGAACACACAATGCGCAACCCCGGGGTGGTTTCACACCCAGCTGATGACTTCCTGTCCACCGTTCCCGCCGGCTCCCTACCGGCATGCTACCACTCAGAGCTCCGGAGCGACGCGGGCTGGCAGTTATAATGTTTCCCTCCCGGCTCCCGCCGGTTTCCCATTAGTGAAACGGAACGAAACAATTAAACAAGACCATACTTAGCATTGGTTTGTCAA
This sequence comes from Anopheles sinensis, assembly GCA_000441895.2. Classification (NCBI taxonomy): domain Eukaryota; kingdom Metazoa; phylum Arthropoda; class Insecta; order Diptera; family Culicidae; genus Anopheles; species Anopheles sinensis. Next base: position 75,087 of record KE524973.1, read on the forward strand.
TGCGCAAGCAAACATAGATAACAGAAATGGTATCCCCCATCACACTTACAAACACACTTCCAATTTCCTCCCCTTTGGCGGTTGTGAACAACCTTTGCGTGCATGCAAACCCAGCTGAGCAAGGGCCGGTGATAGTTGGCGTTCATTTTCTTCGTCCATTTTTCAGAACGACCCATCCCGTTCCGCCTCGTTCTGGTGGTTCGCCCGACTGTGTGGACAATTATAATATTTACATTCCTTCGTTCCGGCGTCCGGTTGATTTACATCGCTCTGTAAGCTCTCTCTTCAACTCCGATGCCCCAACATTGTTCGGTCGGCCCCTTCGGGGAGGGGATGGTAACGGGGGCAACTGTTGTACCTTTCGACTGTAGATGTTATCGCACGATAAGACGGGGCATATCGGGGAAATAAAGTGTGCAGAATTAATTAGTTCAATAGGCAATCATGCTCTGACAGCGAGATTGATGAGCTGCCCGCACTGATACGCGCTGGGATAAAAGTGGAGCAAGGATTATTTATGGTGATAGCAAAACAAAGGCGATGCTGACAGAACTGGTGAGGCGGGGCTGTAACAGCAGCATGAGCCAGCGTGAAACTCGGATGGATCATTTCTTTTGATACCGATTTCTGTGTTTACTCTCTAATTACTAATTACACTACTACCATCATGGTTAAGCGGTACGAACCCACGATGAGTTGTAGCCGAACGGTTTGTACGGAAAAGGGGAAATGTAATATTGAGTCGGGTAGAATTGACGTTGGCAGCATATAATTGCATTTCGGTGGTATGCTGCAGCCATTTGGTCATGCTTCGGCGTTAAATTGATTATGCTCCAAAACGGAAACTCTACTTCCCGTCGCAGCAGCTTCAGGGTCAACCATGTTTCGGATGAACTGTGGAAGGCGAAGTAGGGCGTGTGGGACACTGTTTGTGATAATTGGTGTTCACAAAATTAATTACGTGTGAAAAGCAACACCTAACAGGTGCACTGGTCAAAGCAAACCACACGTTGAAGGTAGTTTTTCGTGAGGTTATGGATGTACATTAAATTGGTGCTAACTAAACATCAGTGGTAAGTTTGCATAATGGAAACTCATATTTAATCGAACATATTAGATTTGCCTGGTTTAATTTTGCAAATTTGCTTAGGTGGAATTTAAATGTTTATGTTTGATCGAAAATGATATCGATATAAACATTCTCATTATCTAAGCAAGAGAGCAAATAAAGTTTTTCTTTAATTTCAAATTTTTGAAACTAATTTTTAGGAGGAGGAATACAAAAATATTATAAAATGATATCAATTCAAAATATAACACTTCCTCTTTATTCCTATCAATCTTAAAAAAGTTTTAAGAGAATCATAACCTGAAATAGATAAGATACTACTGTAGTAAAACGTAGTTCAACAGTTTTTGTAATCATTGTCCATGCAACCAATTCAAGTAATGAAAACTCTTAACTAGCTGTTTTCTAACATGAAAATAAATCAAAATAGAAAAAGTCCGAGGTTTCACACTCTTTATGATGATCATCCACTGAGTCATTATTAAAAGAAGTTACAATTTTTTCTACGATTGTAAAAGCCTCTACTAAAAAGTCACATCGAAAAGGCAACGGACAGTTCCATTTGCAATAGAACTAATGCCCCATATACAACCATGTTTCACACGCTCTCGTTCGGTCATTTCGTGATGCAGCTTTAATTCTGGTGTTGTTTGCGTGGCCACACCATCACTTCTGCTCATTTATTCTGAGGCTATAAATTTCGCCACCCACGAAGGATTAGATTCTGGTCGAACTTTTTGGGCCGCCGGTCCGAAACCCGAACGAGCGGGAACGCGCGAAAACGGCGTTAGACAAGCGTGTAAAAGTCGTCTTCGGATGGTCTAATAAACTTACGTCACGAGATTCCTGCCTCGACCGGCGAAGGTAAAGCATGGGCTTCAGGTTGTTTCAGCAAATTGAATGAGGACAAATAAAGATAACCGTCTCTCGTGCGCTGCTGGATGGTGGACGAGACCAAGGGCGGTGAGACCACAGGTGTTGCTTCAAACCACTGCTAGCACCGCACGCCGGAGATGGCAACAGAGCCGGCTGTGTGGGTCACGCACTTCCCATACGACGCGTAAACAAACTGAAACGGTCGGAAACGGTGCCTGCTGGACGCCTGTTGGACGTCTGTCCGGCCGGCTGATCGCCCGGTCCGAAGTGGGTGCTAATAAACCGACAACGAAGCATGCGAGCGAGCTTCAGCGGGACAATCTGAGGGTGAGAAACGGCTCCCGCCGAACCTGCTGCAACCTTAACTTTGTCGTAATGCTAGTTTTGGAATTACGATGATGTAGCTGACAGCGACACACGTTTAGGGTTAGTTTGGAAACCGCATAGCGCTTTTATGAAGCATTACCCTCACGCTGATAACCACACCGCTGAACGTTCTGGATACATACACACTAAACTAATAAGCAGTAAAATATACCATAAGGAAAAATGAAGAGAAAACATTGCAAATTGCTGCCAGAAAAACCGGCTGTCAAACAAGAAGCCTGCGGCATAAAAGATTGGTACGGGGAAACGTGCTCATAAAAATCAAGGACAATATTTTATGGTTCAATTTCACTATCAGGAGATGCCTAACCTGTTATAATGCTGTGATAACACATCTCCGTATATACATTTTTTTTCACTGCGATTTATATTTTTGGCACATTTCCCCTGTACCGTTTTGCACCCGTTGGAGGAATCAACAGGAAACGATGACAAGCTATTCTGTTTATGCTACGGTTAAAAATATAATGTTTGTTTGGAAACCAAGTGTGTGGTGAATATTGTACCTTGAAGTGTTATTTCAAGTATGTTTATACCTCATCAGCAGTAAAGTTATTTCAGCAAGATTCCGGTAGTGTTGAATCATTCTCATCTAAAATTCACTAATGGCACCGTTTTTAGTAAAACATTGAGCTTAAAAAACGTATATTTATAATCAAACCACCTTTTAAAATGGGCTATCGTCAACTGATAAGTTTACCATAAACTATGGAAACTCTAGTCTAT
>KE524973.1:94738-105162 GCA_000441895.2 Anopheles sinensis
GTCTTTGATGAGCCCTGTCTGTATGGGAGTTAGTGTAAAGAAAAACTAGTTTACACTTCTTATCACCCTCCTGGTGGAGTGACTAATTATATGAAATCATTTTTACACTTCCTTTAGCGCATACATCGTTTCAGTTGATTAGTAATTAAATTACATTGGAAAAACATAACAAGCTCATATTTATCAGCATAAACATTTATTTTTATTTATAAAAGAGACTTTGCGCTATGAGAGCGACATTCGTCCCTCGACAGCATAAAAATAATTATGATTTTCTATTAATTAGGTTCCCAACGAGCTAAAATGTAATGTACTGTTAAAGCGAATATATTTCATAAATATTCCACACATTGCAATTCAAAAACTACATGAATGTTTTGTGAAATATGTTTTCCCGAGTTTTATCTGGCATTCTACAGTATTTCTGTACTCGATATGTTGCATATCATTTNTAAAAATAGTACTATCCTATAACACAGTTGTGATAGTGTAATTGTGTGATTGAATGAATTTATTTGGAAATTGAGATGTTCTTACTAGTTGAAAATTTGTTTCGCCCAATTCCTCCTTTATGTAATTTTATTCTATTACGTAGGAAAACACTCTACTTCTACTTTTCTAGCACCGTAATTTAACCACTTCTTTGAACATTTAAAAAAATTTCATATTTACTTTTACTTTACCAAGCAATCTTATTTGTTTTTGCTTTTAATTTCATTGATCCAAAATATATTAATAGCTCGAAGCCGAGTTCGTAAATATGTTTGGAAGATTTAAAAAACGCTCGACATCCTTATTGATTAACCTTTTTGTTAAATAGTTTCCGTGTATCAACGATGTTCTTTTCGAATCGATAAAATGCAATAAATGAAGTGCAAATTACTAAGAAAATTATGTAATAAAGAACTAGTATTGTTGGAAGTACTAATCACCTTTTTTAATTTATTTATTTTACAGAACTAAAACGAGCGAGAATCAAACGTCGTTTTATGAAGAACATCACCGCCAGCACACATCAGTTGCAGAAATCAATATTTCCAGTTTAGGACGTTTTGGAAATGGTAGGGTTGTATTTTCTGATATAACCTAAGCACATTCTGTCCTTCAATAGAATGGTTTGAACGCCTTTTTATTTTGTTGTTTCAATTTGTTATCTACAAGAGCAGGTGGAGCGTGTTTCAGCTGAGAGGATATTTGAAAATCACCAGCATTTTCAGGAAAGCGAGTGAAGCATTGTGGAAAGAGTAGAATCATTTTTTTTAAAGCAGCATCACCCCGGGCAAATCTTTCAATTTGTGGCAACCTACCTCGCAACTGTTCCATCACCACCGATTTGGCTCCCGTACACTCACAGCCACTTGCGCCGTGCTCAACCCGATGACTGCAACGGTGAATCCGGTTATCAAAGTACCGGTACCGGAAAAACCACTCAGCACCAACTCGCGTACCAGCTTCGTGCAGCGGCATCGGGCAGGAACCGGCGGTGGACACCCCAGTTGCATCCTCGTCAGCTGCCTCCGTACGGTGGCGGCTCTCGGCGTGGCAATCAGAAGCACCGCGGCGAACGAAACCATCATCGGTCGATTTGTTCACCAACGCCACCAAGCTACAACTAATATCACATCCGAATCCCGGCTGCTCCACGGTGCGTCAGGTGCTGCGGCAGCCAGGGAGACATTATTAGAGTCCCCAACGAGGACAACGATGATATAGTAATTCAATCAAGGATCCGCACGGAGGTAAGTGTCGACGCGGGTTGTGTGCATGTTTTTGCCACTGTGACCATGTCGTATCCGTCGTCCATGTATCCGAAGGCATAAGAGTTTCCTGCTTATTTCTCCACCTGTTATTTTGCTTCTCTTTTTTGTGTGCTCATCCACCAAACACAGAATTCCTGTTCGCGTCCTTCGATGGTACTACACACGTGTGCTGAAGGAAAGACTGGAAGACTCTCAAGCATACTCACGCCGCAGAGCTGGCGTACATCGTTCAAGTGCCGACGTCTGCGACAAGAAGCAAGGTTCCTACAACCTTCGGGCGAAACCCACTTCAGGGGTAATTCAATAAAAAGCTACGTACCAAAGTGTGTGGATGCGGTGGAAGTCGGCGATAACGCCTCCATGGTTCCAAACTACGCTAGAGGTGTGAACTCTACCTTGTGAGAAAACACGAGCAACGTTCGCGTGAACTTTAACTCCTGGTCGGGAGCGACTGAGATGGGGTTCATGGGTCGTTAGGATTTGGCCTCGCAACGACTACGGTCTGGCAAAGGACTGGATGTAGTTGATGAATTGTGTTGCTCCTAACGGACAGACATCCTCAGAAGATACTGGTTAGACGAGATTAAAAATCCGAACGGGACATTAAGGAGCCTAAGGAGTAATATCCTAGCGTACCACTTGTGGAGTGGACTTATTCTTCGGAGACTTCGGTTGAAAAGGTGGCCTTGAATTCGTGAGCCGCAGGCCGTGGAGAATGGGGGTCTGATCCTCGGAGCAGCCCCCAGGTCCACCGCGTCGGTATCGCGCGCCCGCCGTATGTATGGCTTCGGCCACCAACTTCACCATCCCTGCCAGCAAGCAACGCACGGACCTAGACGGGACCGGCTCGGGCGGCGTGCCGGTGGCACTTACCGTGGCCACGGCCGTCACCAACCTGCTGCTAGCCGGCACCCCAAGCTACGCCGCCACCCCAACGTCCTTCGCGCTCGCCGCGTCCACCGCCCTCACGACTGAACCCGCCGGCCAGCCGTACTACTTCTACGGCGGCTCGAACCTGAGCTCTCTAGCGTACCTCGATGCGAACACCACCTCGCTGTCCCTGTCCGCGTCCGCGTCATCAGTGGCGGCGGCGGCGGCGGCGGCGACGGTGACGTCAACCACGACAACCACGCTCTTGACGGCCGACGGTGAACTGCTGCCGGCCGGTTCCGCCGAGGTGACCGTCTCGACGATCGTGATCAGCATCATTCTGCTGGCCGTCATCGTCGGCACCGTCATCGGCAACGTGCTCGTATGCGTGGCCGTGTGTCTCGTGCGCAAACTGCGCCGTCCCTGCAACTACCTGCTCGTCTCGCTCGCCATCTCCGACCTGTGCGTGGCGCTGCTCGTCATGCCGATGGCGCTGGTGTACGAGGTGCTCGAGGAGTGGCGCTTCGGCGAGGTCTTCTGCGACATCTGGGTCGCGTTCGACGTGCTCTCGTGCACCGCCTCCATCCTCAACCTGTGCGCCATCTCCGTCGACCGGTACTGGGCCATCACGAAGCCGCTCGAGTACGGCGTCAAGCGCACACCGCGCCGAATGATCGCCTGCATCGTGTTGGTATGGCTGGCGGCGGCCTGCATCTCGCTTCCACCGCTGCTCATCCTCGGCAACGAGCACGAGATCAACGGGCAGCCAGCGTGCTCGGTGTGCCAGAACTTCTTCTACCAGATCTACGCCACGCTGTGCGCCTTCTATATTCCGCTCGCCGTCATGCTATTCGTGTACTTCCAGATCTTCCGCGCCGCCCGGCGCATCGTGATGGAAGAGAAGCGCGCCCAGAAGCGGCTCGAGAGTGCCATCAACGGGGCAACGCAGGGTGCGGTGTTGCAGGAGAAGAAAAAAGAGAAACTCCCGCCCGGCATCACAACCGTGCCGGGTGGCGACGGTCGGGGAGTGGCGGTGAAGGTGACCACCAGCTCGCCGCAGAACAAACGACTCCGGTTTCAGCTCGCCAAGGAACGGAAGGCGTCGACGACGCTCGGCATCATCATGTCCGCGTTCACCATCTGCTGGCTGCCGTTCTTCATCCTGGCGCTCGTGCGCCCGTTCATGAAGGACGACCATCGGACGCTGTCGTCCTTCTTCCTCTGGCTCGGGTACGCCAACTCGCTGCTCAATCCGATCATCTACGCCACGCTGAACCGCGACTTCCGGAAGCCGTTCCAGGAGATCCTGTACTTCCGCTGCTCCAGCCTCAACAACATGATGCGGGAGGACTTCTACCACAGCCAGTACGGTGATCCCGGCTCGCAGCGGTTGGTCATCACGAACGACGGTGGGGCACGGGAGAGCTTTCTGTGAAGGCCGGTGCCATAAGGGACGCGCGTTGCACGATCGAAAGTCCACAACAAAACACAAACGATGGGTGGGAAAGGTCGACAAAATGCAGTGCAGGTGACTTTTCTTTCCACTTTCGGTCGAAGTGCAGCGAAATTCATCAACAGCAACAAACTGTGCACACAAAATTAACAGTTAATGCAGGCAACAATCACAAAGATATATTTAGTTTAGTTTAGAAACCCCTTTTTGTACATACGATTACGCAGCGTAAGAGCTTTCGACGTCATCCTCATGAATCATCATCTCCTCTTTTCGTGACCAAAAACCCTCGTCACAGGTTAAGCGTCCACAAGTCTGGGCGAGCCTTAACGATGTAGTTACCAACTATCCTCGTCGTGAGTCAATGCATTTTTGTAACAACGATTCAAAAATGGCTTGAAAAAGCGAAACTGATGTGCTCCAAAGGAACAAATCACAACAGGGCAATCAAATCTATCCTCACTCGATACGATGACGAATGTTATTCACCTCTAGGTTTACAAAGTCGTTACCCTATCACCCTTTCCCCTTAAATATCCCTTCCAATCTCCTCACCAAAACCATCCTCCATTTCCGTAGAATAATTAAAACATTCATCACCGTTAGATGGCACGCAGTTTATATATGAATATGTATAAATGTATGTGTCTTTGTATGTCTGAATGTGTGTTTACATGTCCGTTACTGGCAAACTCGTTACTAGGAAAAAAAACAATTCAAAGCCTAGGACATACGAAGTAGGGAAACCCGATTTATGTTTGTGATAAAGGACGACAAGGAGCAGAAAACAAACACATAACAGGCAAACACAACCGATGGGAAACGTTACACCAGGCGGAACTACGCCTCCGTTCAGTGTTCCGGATGCACGTGGCGGCCACACAAAATGGCACCGTTGGGAGAGGAAAAACAAAGCCCTCCGGATGGAAATAGGGTTACGCGAAAGCCCACGGCCAAACTGCCATACGATCCCGCGCGAAAAAAATACAGTGTTCGTATCGATGTTCGTTTTTGTTTTGGCAGAATTCGATCGCTAGGATTCGGTTCGATCGATGTGTGTCTTTTCGTATGTAAGTGTGTGTGTGCGTATGTGTATCTGCAACCCGAGCGGCAAGCGTATGAATGTTAGTCCTGTTGTCGACGTTCCGCGAAACCTCCAACCGCACATCGATTGACGTGTAGGTTTGTAATAGGAAAGCATCCTGAAAAAAATCCTAGTAATCATAAGGCTATGTTTCTAGCAAGAATGATAAAAACAAACTCGCACATTTAACAAGAAACAAAAAAGTCGTAACAAAAATTTGCAGCATGGACACACATTAAAAAAAACAAAAACTAAATGGTAAAACAGTATTAATACAATGACGCAAATTGAAGCATTGTGCTACGGATCGGTTGAATTAAATGAACCGTATGGTTGAAAAAACAACAACGTAAAAGATTCCCTTCGGAGAGCAAAATCACAATCAAAAAATCACTTGACCGACAAGCGAGGGAATAGGAAGGGCGCGGTTGTGACCATGTCGAAGACGAGACTTATGGTCGCTTGGGGTCAAGTTCACCCGACAGTACAACAATTTCTATAACTTTATACGAAGTTCGCCGGGGCAGCTGTCCGAATTGTTTTTGATAAGTATAACAGGGAGAAAGTTAGTTTTTCCTTTTGTAATCTTCCTATCGACAGAGACAGGGAAAGTACAATGGGGCATGAGGGCGGGAGAAATCCTACCCACCAATGGCAGTGATTCGCTAGCCGATTCAATGCTGATATTCTAGAACGAGCGGTATCGCCTTTACCCCACGAACGGAAGGCAAACCGGTACACGAGCAAAAGCAATGACTGGCGCGGAGGATGAAACTGCAAAGAAACAACACACAAACGCACACAGAACAAAAAAAACAAAAACAAATAAACAACCATTACGATAACACAGGGCAAAGAACAAAAAATAAATCGAACGAGAGAAAAAAAAACGTGCTATACAAGCGTACATAAATCAAAAGAAGCAAATCGAAGAAAGAATACATAACAATATGGAACGGAAGCAGTGGACGTAAACCAAAATGTAAGATAAAATCTACTCAGATTAGTTTGTTAGCTATCTATTAGATTTTTGTTTAGTTTGCCGGTTTTTTTCCCTTTGTAGTAGTGAAGGCGTGCAAAGCTGTGGTTGGGGAAGAAAAATAAACTACGAATCGAATGATTGAAAATCGATTGACAGAAACGATGATTTATTGCCGAATTTGTCTTTCTTTGAGCTACTGTTTGAGAAATGTTTCCGAAGTTCAAGAGATGGTAAAGTGTATCTAACAAATAATAAATTAAAAAAAATACGGTAGGTAACATTTTGGTAAAATAATACTTTTCACAATGATTCGATGTTCTATAAAGTTGTTTTGCATAGGCATTATCAATAATGAACACCTACCATGCATCATCCGATCGCTTGCGAGTGATTGCGTAATCTAAACGCTGGCAAAAAACGATGATGTTACATACAAGGATCTTTATACACAAAACTCACTAAAATGGCAAAGTGGATCCTTTCTTCCAATATTTCGACCTTCTCCCAACGTTACGTGCTACGTCACCCATTTTAAGAGTGACACGAAAATGTTGGTTTAATAAATTAAATTACCAAATTTGGTAATAAATGAACATATCTTGAGTGTCCCTTGCTCCAGTCTTTGCTGTACAGAAATACCTCACTATCATTATACAAACGAAAAATACTCCCCAACCCTATTGGTTCTGCCCATTTTCGGCCTGCATCCATCCAACAGATCCATTAAAACTTATTTTCGTAGCTGATAATGACATAAGGGACACTTAAGACTTTTTTTCCTTTTCAGAATTTAAATTATTATCTTTGAATGTGATTTATTTGTCCCAAAACACCGAGCATGCAAAATATTGTAGAGATAATATTTTCATGTGGTCAATGTGGGAGAGGACTAGTCAATACAGGGGGCGTTCTAGAGGTTCAATCTATTTTGTTTCCGTTTAGTTTAATTTTTCAATAACAAAACTTACTTTCGTCCAACTTTCGTCAATAGCATAAAAAAAATAATAATTTCAATACATGTAAAAAGAAATATTACAAAAAAATCCATGAATATAAACTATTACAGATAAGGGTCGCATACATTGGAACACGATAATACAACCACGTCGGACAAGATATTGCTGTTAAAACGTTATGTCGGTGATTGCAGTCAGTGTTAATCTCTTTTACAGGCAGCTTCGAGACAGGAACGTAATGAAAACCTACGAGATATTACTTTGATTAACTTTTAATACGACCTGAAAGGCAATGTGTAAAATTATGAATGGCAAAGACAGTTTTGAAAGGCCTCAGACTGGGATTCTCTCACCAGCAGCACAATGTGTTCTATGGCACAAAACGTGCACCAGAAAGCATGTGGGTGTCGTCGGACGATAACGACTAATTACAAACCCGCTCAAACAACGGCCCACACACCGTGAGGCGTTGATTCATGATTACAGATTTCCTTCACGCGGAAACATTCGAACCGTTTCGCACGCAAGCAGCCAAACAATGAACCAAATCCTCATCCCAAACCGAAGCGAACGGGGATGAGCGTTAAAAGAAACGCAAGGGAGAGAGAATTTCTTCTTATCAACACCGGAACACACGGTGACTCCTTTGTGTGCGCGGGCAACGTTCGGTTGGACAACCTAATCAAATGACGCACTACCCGCACCCACGCACGCGCCCCGAACGCAACCATTACCGAATATTTGAAAACACCAACCGATCGGATTCGGGCGGGCGAACGTGGAAAGCGCGCGCGAGGTTCCGGCGGGAACTGGCACAATTTTCGTTCCATTAGCAGTGCGGCGTGGAATATTCGCGCCGTCTCACGCAGTTTGATAAATATGAAATTAATCTTCATTTAATTAAATTTTCGACTCGGCCCCACGCACCAAGGAAGGCGAACCGCGGCCGGTGTACTGGATGGCCATGAAATTGGGGCCAAAGGGCGGCCCAAGTTTACCTCGAAACAATGTTTAACTTTATTCTTTGTAATTTGACAACGCCATGTTGCCGCGAGAGTTGGGGAAGAGCAAAAAACAAGGCCTTGCTTGAAATTGACTTCCTACGGTTTTGGCTTGCTGTAACGAGCGAACGAAAACCGGGAAAAATGCCTCCAAACCCAGGAAAAACACATCCTCTCGAACATGAAACCACGTCTCGTGGCCGTAAAACAACACCAGCCAACCGATCCGTCCCTGGTTGGTTCGTGTGGGTTGTAATGGAGTGTGAAAAATGGCACCAGCGGCTCCCGTACGCTACTCGATAAATGTCTCCGAGAGTGGAGGCATCGGAGCCTAGGAAAAGGGCAGAGTTTTGCACCTGCTCGCAGGCACAAGCAGCATTTTCTCAATTATTCCCACCCCCGGGGGCACGTAACGTCAATGTGATGGGACATTTTTAAACCCACCAGGAGACCCGGTTTTTCACCGATATGATCGATGTTGATGAATGATTGGACGTGGGATCGACCGGCACGATATGTCTTCTCTGGCGTTTCCATCCAGTGGGAACCCGCAAAATTGGATTTCTAATGAGTTTGGCAGACGTTAATGTTCGGCAGCCCGATGTGGCACATTGACGCTAATGGAATTTATGTTAATTTTGTACCGTACAATTTGTGTCCCACCGTTCCGTGTCACATCGTCACTTACATTGGCACGTATTGATGTAATTTTCGTTTCCAATGATACAATGCGTATTATTCACTTCCATTTTTGTAATATTGAACAAACCCGCTCGACACTGCTAGGATTACAGTTAATTAAATTTTCTGTGCATCGCTAACCATAGGTTTAATTAATTTATCAATAGGATATATGATGGTATGTTTTCAATGCTATTAAATGTGGTAGGGAAGTAAAGGCACTGGCATTGTTTAAAAGGCTACACGTAATTAACATTCTTATGCACTTTTATTCACCGCGTTCGTTAGGCCGAGACCTAACAGGCATCATTCTAAATTTAATTAAAACTGTATCAGAATTGTAACCGGATATTTAAAAAAACGGTTAAATCTGTTAAACTGTAACCGAGAAAACTATGAATTACTTATTTCTAAAGAGAATTAAAGTTTGAAGATTTAAGTTTGATGTTTAAGATTTTCCCTATAAAGAACACTCGTCGATTTTAGCATCGATTCTTTTTAATTAGGAGGAAAAAGTATGCAATTTAAAGATGTTTTAATTAAGTGTTATTGGTGAGTAATAAGATCAGAGAGCTGATCTCACAACTCTTTTTGTTATTCACCTGCGAATAACAAAAACAATATTTAGCCTTGAAGCTATGTAAGGTTAAATGGATTAAAAAGCATCAATTTACTTAATATGTAATTTTTAAATACATCACTGAAAACAATAATGAAGCGATTAGTTGAATTGTCCGTTAAAACTGAAAAGGTAGATATACATTATAAAACACCTTAAATGAAACAAAACATCACAATTTTACTAAACAATAACAATGACAATAACAATCAAAGATAATTAAAACATATAAAATGGTATAGGTAAAATGGTGTTGAAGACTCTGTTCATTTCACTTCACAATTCGGTAGTGCCCTCGGTAATCATAGTTGTTACAAAAATTCGAAAAACTTTCGTTGTTTTACATACCAGTGATACAAAAAAGTTATACCAGTGATCAATGAACATTCAACCTGTGTATATTCCATGGACTGCGAACGTTATATTTCGCTCAAAGGTTTTGCCTCACCTTCTTCTACGTCGCGAAAAAGATGTAAAGAGTTCCTTTGCTTTTCTAACAATCAAATAACAACAGTGAACACCTGTTGGAATGAGTAACATGTTTTGACTGGCAATCAACAAGTTTGCTGCAACAAAAAGTCAAAATTGCGTGTGAGAATGAGCGAATTCTCCGGCGAAAAGGGTAAAGCTTGTTTGGCAATCTGTTGAAGGAAAATCCCCACGTGGCAAGCCGTGTGGAAGGAATAAATTAAATCATCAACACAGCGAAGCCGAACGATGGAAAACTTTTCCCCAGACCTCCGTTTTACGTAAACGATCAATCCGCTCGTTCGGATCGTTGTCGATTTACAACAGCTCGTCCGTACGCCAGTTTCCTCGATTACTTCCGGCAACTCGGGCAACCGGTCGGTGATTGAGATTTTACGAACGAATTTTCGTGGGAATGCAGTAGGACGCGGAAGTAGCGCATTTGCGATGTGGTTTCGGTGAGAAAAAATCTTCTACAAATCCCTGCGTTTCACCAAAAATGGAAACGGAACAGACGCAACCGAAAAAGGACAAACACACACACACCAGC
>KE524973.1:118733-135005 GCA_000441895.2 Anopheles sinensis
ATCGTTCGTGCTCCTGATAGACATTTCCTTTGGCAAGCTTGAGCACATCGGCACGTATGTTTGACATCTCTTCCTGGCTGTGAGGAATCTGTAAATCAGGGATAATGACGGAAGATGATAAACACAAGCTCGTCGTGAGTAGTGCTGTCTATCCTTTTGCTTACCCTCCACGTGGCCCGATCACAGTCGTACTGCATGGCCGAGCGTAGGATCATCATCTCCGTGCAGCCTCCTTTGAGCAGCGCCAGTTGGTCCTCCTGGCACATGTTCTTGAAGGCGCTTATTTTCTTCGACATTTTTATCAACCGCCGAATGGCGATGGCCGTTAGGTTGATTACCTTCAACAGCTGAGGATCCTGTTGTGTTTGATTCGACTGTAGGAAAATGGAGAAAAAGAAAAGAAATAAATACGATTTCGTTTCGTTTCATTCCATTGACAACTTTAAAGTCACCGTTCGGCCGTTCCCTGATTAGCGATGAGTAATCCAACACTCAGCGAGACAAGAAACGAAAATGCTTACGAAGCGTCGAGCAGCGACCTCTGCCTACCAGTCATGTCTCAGTGGTATCTTAATCTGAGGGCGTTTTGCACCAAAACCGAAGCAAAGAAGACAACCGACAACCGAAAGAAAATCGAAACAAAAATACAACCACCCAGTTTTAAGTACATTTCTGGTGCACATCGAGAGCAACAGGTGTGCGATGGGTGATTAGTGCAATCAGTTAGCGGCCCTCGCCATTATCAGCAGCCTAACGGGGTACCGCCGCCGGACACGGTGTCGTGTTTCCTATTGACTGTACGACCCCCTTTCGGCCCTCCAGTCCAGAAGTTGTCCCTTTGATTTTGGACGAGATAAACCGAATGCCGCAATAAAATGCTGAACGCATCCGATACAGAATAAGCCAATAAAGATTGGACAAATTTTTAAATCGAAACTCGTTTGCATGGTGGTGGCAGGCAAATGTGGTTGGAGGATTTCAATGGATTTTGTGGTCATTAATCAAACATCGATCGATTTTATGGCGGAGGTCCACGTCAGGAGTTGCTGGACTGTGGTTAGGACTTTTTTTGTATTGTAATCTATTTAAGAACATTTTATAGGCTGTAGAATATATCTTCAACTATCCGCGAGTTATACCAACTATAATTTTATTTTTTATACGATAAGTGCAAGAAGTTTAAGCATGTTTGCAAACAAACTTTCATCGCATTATTGTTCATCATCTTCATCAACATCATCATCAATTGTTTCTAGATGTTAGTTGAAGTATTTTTAAACGTAAATATGATTCAAGTAAAATAAATTATTCTAAAAGCGTATATTAAACGACACAGGCAAATAATAAATTAATGCTTTTTTGTTACTCCTATTCGGAAGTAGATCAAAAGATAATTTTTTCACAAACACTAAACAAGATGACGTAAAAACCATCAATTAGTTTTGACGAATTTAATAAACCCGTCAAAGGGGTTATTAAATAGAAGCAAGTCTTTATGATGGCTTACGCATATCGGAAAGATACCGGAAGAAAGCTAAATAAATAAATTTACAAAATTAAAATCAAATAAATAATCAATTTCATTAAGATCTTGAAAACGAATAGTTGTTGTTAAATTAAACCAGTTTTGTAATTTATATAAGATGTAGGGAATTTGATGATAGAATTTTCTATACTATCGGCTTTGATGTTGATTTTTTTTTACTTACTCAAAGGTATAGAGTACTTACTCTTGTAACTCGTGATCTCTACTTTATTAAAAATACCCATGTCCACAACACATTCTTTAAAACGAACCAATTTTCGTTTACAAACATTCAAATCTTGATTTTCTTTTGAAAATATACTATTTGGAAGTGGTTGAAACCGTGTATTAAAATTGACGATGCAATTTTTATAGAAATCGCAATAATTTTGGCTTGTTTCTAATGAATTATGTCACACTAAAGCTTGTAGAAACATAGGTAAAATTCAATGAATAAATTTCATTTTCCAAGTCACGATATTGCCGAAGTTTAGTTTGCAATATTAGACATTTCAGTGTCAGTATGTTTTTTTTAAATTTATAATTTTTCCTTAAAAAACTAATAACATGAATTGTTCAATGAGTTCCTTCTTTGTTGCTTTTTATGTTTTGTATTATGATTTAAACTTGTGAGGATCCCTTCTGTTCACATGTTCTGAAACGGGGAAAATAACTTAAAACGTCACACAAATGTTATCGTCAAATTGAGCCATATTTATTGCACACAATTCATGCGAAATTTCAATTTGAAGACGATTCGCGAGTAAAAATGAATTGTTCAATTTACGCACCAACCTAAACGCCGTTATGCTATTCAAACCAACAACTCACCTTTATCCGACAGTCGTCCGAGATGAGCGAGGCGAGATCATCGTCCACCGGCGCATACAGCGCTTTATTGGCCACAATCAGCTCGTTGAGCTTGGCCCGTTCGGCATCATTGAGCTCGATGCTATTGTTCCCGGCAGCCGGATGGTGATGGTGTGATTGTGCCTGCTGTCCCGTGCTCGACCCAATCGGGCTGCTATTGTAGCCCTCGTACTCGAGCTTGATCGCCTGCATCAGGACCGATTCGAGCGTGTTGGCCAGAACCGGTTTCGCTTCGATGTCTTGGAATATGCCCAGCTCGTCGGCTGCCGGTACGATCGGGGAGGGAGAGTCGTGACCGACGAAGGTGGACGATGTGGAGGTTGAGAACACCTCGGCCAGCATGTCCGTCGAGCAGCTGGGAGGCGATGCGGGTTGTATTCCGCCCGCCAGATGGTGGGAATGTGGAAACGAGGTGGTCGTGCTGGAGAGCAGCGGATCGAGCATGGAACTGTACGAGGGTTCGTAGTTGGAGGTCGACGAGGGTGAAGCGGCCGCACTGACCGACGACTGCCCCGTAACTACCTGCTCCACCAGTGGAGTCGATTCTTGTATTAACGAGCGAATCATTTGGTGCTGATTGAGACCACTCTCTTCCGGTGGTATCGAACCGGGATCGCCCCGTTGCTGATCCTCGTCGTCTGCCTGCGACGTGTCGGCTGCCTCCTTGATCGTCTTCACGATGTCCGAGTGGTTCATCATCCGATTGATCATCTGCAAGGCTTCGGCCGGGGAGTCCATAAACTTTTTCATAATCTGCACCGCGTCCTCCGGTTGATTCATGAGCTGCTGCATAAATTGCAGGACCTCGCCGGGCGAACTGATCACCTTCCCGATCAGCTGCAGGGCGTCCGTCGGCGAGCTCATAAACTGCGTGAACACGGTCAGCGCGTCCAGCGGGGAGTTCATGATTTTGCTGAGAATCTGCAGCGCATCGCTCGGCGCGGTTATGAAGTGGCTGATCAGCTTCAAGGCATCGCACTGGGAGTTGATAATCTTGGACATGATGAAGACCGCATCCTTCGGCGTCTTCATGAGCGACGTGATGGTTTGGTTCGGATACTTTACGATGCGTTCCACGATGTCTTCCGCGCTTGACTCGATGGTCACTGGAGGAAGGCTATCTTCTACCGATCCAACCGGCTTTGGACGTGTTTCACCCGGTTTTGAGCTGCTCGTGGCACCGGAGGCACATGACCGCAACGATGCGACCGCCGAGGAAAGTAGCTCTCCTTCGGCCGTCAGCGAACTGCTGGGTATGGCGTTCACTTCCGAGGGTGATGCCAGCTGACTGTAGCCACCGATCGTACCGTTCGATACAATCGATTGGCTGGAGCAGTTGGAAGGTGGTCCAAGGATCGCCGTCGACGACGAGTTGCTTGTTGTGCCATTCCCCGCTAGCCCTTCATTCGACACGCCGTACTCCGACGAGGAGGAATTGTTCCAGCAATCGCCGGGATCGAACATTTCCAGCGACTTTTCGCGCTTTATCTTCGTCGGCACACCGGCCCCCGGTCGAGCGTTGGTTCCGTACGTTTCGTGCTCTCCGGGACCAACTTCCGGAGCCTCCGAGGGTGTGCCATTACTTTGTCTCTTCTTAGCTCGATTTTGTTCGATCTTCTTTCGCTTCAGCACCTTATCCTCCTCGGACATGATGTACTCCTTCTTCATGCCGATCTGTAAGCACTTTTCCAGCCGACATTTCTGGCAAAAGCGTCGAGTGACGACGGTTATTTCACACTTTTCATTGAACGGACACGTAAAGCCCTTCGTCGAGAGCGCGTTCCGCCGGAAGAACGCCTTGCAGCTTTCGCAAGTGACCGCGTTGAAGTTGTATCCGAGGGCCTTGTCTCCGCATACGCTACAAATTTTACTTCCTACACCGCCGCCCGAAGCCATCGAAGGCTCACCGTCCGGAACTGCTGCTGCAGCTGCTGCTTCGTTCTCCACCGTCGTCATCGCGTAGGTTCGCGGGGCACACTCGCACGGCACAACAACACTGCTCAACCCCAGAGTGGAGCAACACCGTACCTGAGGCGAGCTGGAATGGGCGGTTTATCTTACATTCGAGGCTTATCTTTCCGCGTGTCGCCACACACTATCGTCGGAATAACCCTACCTTCGGCTGGTCCGCTGTGCGCTTGTAATGGTCGTCGTCGTCGTCGTCGTCGATCACGGTATCGCGACTCTTCACAACGTTCCATTTGGAGAACGATTAGAATGCTGCTGGCAGCATCAGGCACTTTCACATCACCACCAACACCAGCGTTTGGCCACTTCCAACAGGCTATCACTTATCAGCTGATCGAAAACACCATCGGCCGATAATTTCAGATTTTGACCCCCCTCGTTTTCCTTCCACCACAGGGGGGAAACGGGTTCGGTCGTCTCGCTCGCCGTAGGCCACTTCACAGATGTAACCCGATTGACTCTCCGTTCGCGGATGGCGTGTGAATGGAGTTAATTTAATTGAAATCGCGTCACCGTTGTTGCGCCCACTTGTGCTTGAACTGGCGCACGATTTGCAGTATGCGTCCCTTGTTTATTTACTCGCTCCTCGCAAAGACGCAAATACACGACTGACGAACGAGAGAAACATCACAACAATTAGTCATGCAAATGCCAAGGTTTATAAAGCGCGCAGCAAAGTGCTGTCAAACGGCCAGCTTCTGCACTGAAATGTCAAAGATACTGCGATGTGCATAACCTGAACAAAGAACACATGCGCTGAGCATTTTGTTTACTACCGGGAACGAAGCAGCAGCGCAAAACAAATGGTACGTACGTAAAAATGGGATAAATTTTGCTTTATTTATGCCTTTTCTTTTTCATTTCCAACCAGGCTCGTAACGCAGAAAAGGCTATGTAAGTTGCAATCATTTATTATAACTCCGCAAACCGATTTTATTCATCACTCTTGGTATCTTTCAGGACAACGCTGGCACGATGGAGGGCGGCAAAAGAAACAGAAACTGGCAAACAGGAGCGTCGACCGTATCTGGCATCCGAATGTCGCGATTTGGGACAGTGTGAAAAGTGGCGGTTGGAAATCATCCGAGAAATATCTAAAAAAGTAGCACAAATTCAAAATGGTATGTACTTGGGGAACCTTGGAATTCATGCAGGTCGCGTTCTACAGGTTGCTAATGGGATCGTTTTAATTTATTTTTTGTTTACAGCCGGTTTAGGAGAATTCAGAATCAGGGACCTTAACGATGAGATAAACAAACTGCTCCGCGAGAAACGCCACTGGGAGAATCAAATATCCGACCTTGGCGGACCGCACTACCGGCGCTACGGTCCGCGCATGTTCGATGCCGAGGGACGCGAAGTTCCCGGCAACCGGGGCTACAAATATTTCGGTGCGGCCAAGGATTTACCCGGTGTGCGGGAGCTTTTCGAGCAGGAACCACCACCGCCGCCGAAGAAAACACGTGCAGAACTGATGAAAGACATCGATGCCGATTACTACGGCTATCGGGACGATGATGATGGCATACTGTTACCGCTGGAAGAGAAGGCGGAAAAAGTGGCCATTCAACGAGCGGTGGAAGAATGGAGCAGCGCCAAGGGATCCAAAGCGGGCGACAAGGATGAGGACGAACCGGACATTTATGGTTCCGATGCGTACATTACGCGCGATCCGGAAAAGCAGTCGAAGGACGACCCGATGGGCCTGTTGGGGCCACGCTTTACCGCCCACGTACCCGTGCCAAGTCAGAAGGACATCGAAGCGGCACTGTTGAAAAAGCGTAAACTAGAGCTGATGAAAAAGTATGGCATCGAAGACGATGAATAAATGGAAGTCGAGAGTTCAATCGTTTTGTAAGAATTTATTATTACACATTCAGTAAACTTTTCGACACAGGTTTTCCACTGGCTATCTTATTGCAAAATGCTCACACATAGGTATATGCGTGTTTTTTTGTCCTCCTAGCACCAGGAAGGAATGAATGATATTCACATCTCTGAGAGTAGCACACACAAACACTTTAACCTCATCTGCAGCATCTAAGAGCAGTAGTTCTGCAGTTCAGCAGAAGCAGAAGTAGTTTTAAACCTCCTGCCTCCCTCGTGTGGGTTTTTTTTACTTGGCCTTGGCTAACTGATCACTTAAGCTTATCACTTGCTCGGTCAGAACACTTATTTGTTCCTCGTAGTTCAGACGAGTACGCGACTGTGAAAGAACAAAAACGAATAAGTAACAGACGATTGTACAAGAAATGAAGAAAAGGCCACGCATACCAGTTCATCTTCGATGATACGGAATCGACGTTCCTCTTCCCGGTTGGCCTCCTCCCGTTCCTTGAGACGGTTTTTGAAAACTTCCAAATGGGTCTGCAGTCTTTGACACTGGGGGAAAAAGGGATCATTAGAACAAATTGGTCAACCACAGACGGATTGTTGTTGCTGGATATTTACTTCCATAAAATGTGAAGCCAGTTTTGATTCGGCACGACATTTGTCATGAAAAAGTTCCTCTATACTTTTCGTAAAACACTCGGTTAGCTTCCTTTCTCGGGTTTGGAATTCACTTTGCTGTTGATTATCCTCTAGGGTTCTGAAATGATTATAGTAGGCTGTTAATGATCAGCTCAATGAGCAAATGGCTGGCCATGAGCCAAAAATTATTCCAGTTTCATGCCGTTAAACTGTTCGGTCATAAATTAAAGGAAGGCATTGACCAGCGTTGGCGTTGCTTACCTGTTGATTCCATCAGTACCGTGGCTAAAAATGTCGTCCTTTTGTTCCGCCTTTGGCGCTATTCGCATTTGACTAGAGGTTTCGATTTTCAACAGCTCATACTGGGCCCGCCAATGGTTTAGTTCCTTCTCGAGAAACACGATCCGTTCGTCCTGGCTGGCCGCCGCCGAGTTATTGTTGGTGCCATTGTTCGGCACCTGAGATGCGCTGTTCGAGCTGGTGGTGAAATGATTGAAATGGTTTTCCATGTCCGTCGTGACGCTCAGACCATCCTCACTTCCAATCTGCAGAGAGAAACGGACACAATGAATTCGAAAAGTGAGACTTGGTGACAGAACCACCTTTCTTACCGTGCTCGCAGCCTCGGATGCTTTCGATTCCAGCTCGGTATTGCGGACAGTTAGTAGTTCGAGTTCTTTGCGTAGCTTCTGCTCCACGACTGCCTGTTGCTGAAGCTCCCGGTTTAGTCCTTCGATGCGATTTTGAAGCTGTCTCAATTCGGCATTTTTATCCTCCACGAGGTTAGAAAGTTTCGCATTTTCGAAGATCTTTTTCTGAAGCTCCTCCGCAATTACGCTCGAATCTGGCACCGAAACCACGTTGCCATCACCGCCGGCGGAGGTTTTGTTTTTCCCACCCTTACTAACGGCAGTTTTCTTCAGATCGTGCTCGATGTTTTCCTGCAGTGCCGCCACGCGTTTCTCCAGTTGCTTGTTGCGGAATCCCAAACTGTCCACTTCCTGTTCCGACTTCCGCAGGGTAGCCTCCTTCGTGCGCAACGTTTCCCGCAGGGTCGCGTTTTTGTTCTGCTCCTCAAGCACGGCCCGTTTTAATACGCTTGCCTGGGCGCGCAACTAGAATATAAAGAATGCGACAAACGGTAATCAGATTAAAATGACCCTTTGCTGGACGCCCTTCACTGATAACGGATCATACGCGGGTTATCTAAACACGCCCCCTCCCCTAGCACAGATGCAAATCGCTCCAAACAATCCAAACACAATTCGAACTGCTTACAGGAACTTACTTTTGAGTATTCGTGGGCAAGCTTCTGATACTTGTTGGAGTTTTCAGCCTCCATTTCGGCGCTGCTTCCGGTAGTTTTTTACTCGCGAAAAACACACACAATTTCTTTCCCTGTTGTGCCACAACAAAGCGCTTCCAATGTGCCGTGGACAAATTGGAACACCATACGATTACCGAGCGGGTGTGTTCGACATACTGATGAAAGTAACACTAGTCTAGTGCTATATTTTCCGGAAAATACACTCAAAATGCTGTTGTTTCATATTCATTACAACGAAAGTTGTAAGGAAAAGTTATGGAGATCGTTTTTTACGTACGGCAACAAGAGCAAGGTACCTGGAACGCGGTAGTTTCAAGAGGTTGCCACAGTTTTCACTGTCTCTTTATCTTGATGACGATGAGTCAAAACATGATTCAATTTTTACGGATATCGAAGTTCGAAACGTAAGAAAATATTCATTAAAATTAACGTAAATTGTTCATGCGTTTTAACAATGAATAAAATACATTACAACTAGAAAAGATTCCAGTTTAATTTATTAGTCTCGAACTGGTTGTCACCAATTCCAAGATGGCGCAATGTTTATATGACAAACTGTTCTACATGACTTAACCTTTGAATCAACCTTGGTTCGCAGACAACACTTCTGTCAATTGCATTCTGTCTAGTGATGGGAGAATCAAATATTGTGGCAGAAAAATGGAATCACTGTACAGCACAAATCTTTCATATTTGTTGGTTTGACATCCACATCTAGAATCTTGTCGTTCAAATAAAGCAGACGAAAGACGATACAATAACTTTGGCCAGAACAAACTGAGAAATCACTTTAGTGATGGAAAAATTTACAGTTTTATGAAAAATTTGTATCATACTTTCACCTCAAATATCATAAATGAAAGAACCGAACAGAAATTGTTTATTTGCTCGTTAATTTTTTTCTATTTTATGTGTTAATCAATGCACACTTTCAATAAGACCAATAATCTTCAGCTTCCAACTCTACTTAAAATTACAACGCGAATGGGAAGTCAAATTGCTCACTCTTAAATTTTAATCAAATTGTCTTTCTATTGAATAAAACGTCCGAGGCGAATAAAATGAAATCACATCCAATTAGATCCATTCCAATCTGATTAAAATCCGTCACATGGGATCCAATCCGAACAGGATCTGAATCCCGATTCTGCCAACACTAGCAGTGATATTGCAAAAGCGGGTGGAGCGAGAGGTAGATTTGCGGACCAGTGGTTTAGGCAAGTGTATTTCTGCCTCGGGTGTATTTAATTTTTGTGAAAAATATTGCTTCGTGTTGTGTGACACCCTTACAGCAACCAGTACCGATCAAATTTGGTGTGTTTGTACCCGTGCTCGTGTCCCCGCGGTTGGACAGGAAGAAATCGGTGGTGCCTTTTCTCAGTCGACCAGCAAACGGTGTCGAATCTAAACAATTTGCCACAAACAATATATTAGTCAGCGATAGTCCGAGCGCCAGCTGCTGCGGGAGAAGAAAGAAAAAGGTGTCGCCACTCCGAAACGTAGCCGTTGGGTAAATTTCCGCCGAGCTGAGCCAGCTTTAATCGCATCGCAAAATGTTGGCCCTCATCAATCGCATCCTGGACTGGTTCAAAAGCCTCTTCTGGAAGGAGGAGATGGAGCTAACGCTCGTCGGGCTTCAGTACTCCGGCAAGACGACCTTTGTCAACGTAATCGCCGTAAGTGTGCCTCTGCTGCTGGCTGCTTTCCAATATGTTTCCTATTTTGTCTGCATAATCAAAGGAGGCCGTCTGCGGTTGGCCCGTTGGACCGTTTTTCTGGCATCGAACGCGTAACCACCTTTCGCTTCGCTGCTGGCTTGTTATCATCATTGATGGGCGCGTGGGTCGTGGGTTTTATGATGACTCATAATGCCCCCATTTCACCGTATCAGCGTGGATGGAGCGTGGCAAGTCGGTGTAAATTGTTGAGACTGTTGCTTTGATGCAGCAGCAGCAGCAGGAACCGCCTCCAATTGGATGACATACTGCGACCACCGACGTCACTGTCGATTATCGATTTATTTTTCCATGCTGATGCACCCGGTTTTTCTGGTCCCCAAGCGCAAAAAAAACAAAATATCGTCAACAGATTCTGTAATGCGTTTTAGATGATCGAGAAAAGTCTCGTAGCTACAAAGTTGCTCGGTGGATTTAAGTGGGAGATTGTTATCCCTGAGACGAACTGTTTACTTAGCGCGGGTAGGGAAGGGGCAACGGTATTACAATATTTTCACGAATAACATATTTCGGCCCGAGATTATCTCGTTCATCGAACTCGGGTTGCCTTTACAGCATTGTACCACTTTGTCGAGCTTATCAGAGCTTTAACCGAACATTCGTCATCATTCGTTCATGTTTTTCTTTCCCTCCCATCGGCCTTCTTACAGTCTGGACAGTTTTGCGAGGATATGATACCGACCGTCGGGTTCAACATGCGTAAGGTGACGAAAGGAAACGTCACGATCAAGGTATGGGACATCGGCGGCCAGCCCCGGTTCCGATCGATGTGGGAACGCTACTGCCGGGGTGTGAATGCCATCGTGTAAGTACTGGACGGCAAACATAGTGATATCGGTTCCATCCCAAAGAGGTTTATTTACGTCAACTACAATATGCTGTGGTTTGCTTTTAGCTACATGGTTGATGCTGCGGATTTGGACAAAATGGAAGCCTCACGGAATGAGCTGCACTCGTTGCTCGACAAGCCACAGCTGGCCGGCATTCCGGTGCTAGTGCTTGGCAACAAGCGGGACATCAGTGGTGCCCTGGATGAGACTGGTTTGATTGATAGGATGTAAGTACAAATAGGGATGTTTTAACGGAACTTCCGGAGTGGTCGATTGATTCCTAGTAATGTTATTAGTTTTAATATAAGAATGTATCAACGGAAAGGGAACTTGCCAATTCGATCCATGCAGTTGTTAAGAATTGTTCTGCAGCATTTTTTCACAATTTAGACCACTGTTATTGTCAGATGTATGTGGTATATTTTTTGCTGATACATTTTTTTCCGATAATCACGGGCAATGCTGCAAATGGTCAAATGAATTGCTCACTCTGTTTAAAATAGTACATTCTATGCATTTCGTTTATGAACGTGTTCAATAGTTCCTACGGATACCACAAATAACGTTACTGGATTACGATGTACAATGAAAAAAATTGCATCAGCAAAGGGCCAGGTCAAAACGATATTGGTGCCTTTTCAAATTATGTTATTCCAAAAAATAAGCAGCTGATTTAAGTTGTTTTTCTTGTCGGATAAGATGGTAACGGACTTGAAGTTTCCAGTTTACCAGATGTACAGTAAGCAATATTTGCATCTTTGTTTGAGTATAGCATATTGGCTTACTTTCACTCAATAACAAACCAACCCCTATGACTTCTCTGCAACTGGGATAAAGGGCAACAGAAAAGTCGCTTAAAGGTTGCACTTTCTGCTTTAGCTTTCTGGCATCCTACGCCTCACCGCTTTATGTTTCGTTGGCGCGTTATCATTATCTCATCGTTTCATTTATTGATGGTGACTAGTTTGATCATTTTCAGGCTCTTTGTCGTGACTTTTGATGGCTCCGTTAATCGCTGAAAGCTGATGTAGATTTCCTGTCTAAATCGATCCAAGCGCTCTCCTTTATTTGCATCATTATTATTCTCGGTTTATGAAATAACACGATAACTTCGATGAAATAACATCGATAATGTATAGTAGGGTTCCGATTTTCTACCCACCCGAGATAGATCAACCTGTGCGGAGTATTCCTTTTTCGAAACTCGTGTATTCATATATTTGTGTGTACGACATAACCAAAATCTTTTAATGACGTTGTACAAATAAGCAAAATAAAAAAATGTGATGGATAGAAAACTTTACATGCATTTTGGTACACTTCTTCTTCTTGGCCTAAGGACCTCTTGGTTATGCCTGCCCCATGAAGAGCATACAAGCATTTTTCCCTTTGTGTACGTGGATAGTCACTCCTCGTACAGGGGTGGGCCCGGTCTTGGATGGGATTCGAACCCATGCCGTCGAGGTCATGGTACACATAACAAATATTATGACTGTTCTTATATCTTTGTCCATATAGAAAAATTTCGAGTAAAACAGAACATTGGCAAAATAGGTCGGTCGATCTTTTCTCAAGTCAAGATTTGTTTATCAAATAAATTGCATTTGCTAGAAATACATCACTTTCAATATGAATCGTTGTGTTAGTATCGTTTTGAAAATTAATATGAATATCTTAATTGCAGGAACCTATCCAGCATACAGGATCGAGAGATCTGCTGCTATAGTATTTCGTGTAAAGAGAAGGACAACATCGACATCACTTTGCAGTGGCTGATCGCCCATTCAAAGAGCCAAAGTCGCTAAGAGGCTGAAAATAAGCACGGAAGTCGACGATCCTGTTTTTTTTTTTGCTGACGGCGTGGCGTGAATGAGTGTGAGAGTGTGTGTAGTGCCATCCCCCGGTGGTCTACTGCTAAGTAGCTGAAAGTGAAACACGAAAGATAAACCGAAACAGAGAAAGATAGAGAGAGAATAAGAGAAAGAGAGGCAGAGGGGGAAAATCAAGTCCGAACAAGAAAATCTCACATTAAACTATCGCGGTGCCCAGTCCGGATAGTGAAAACCCTAGGAATCGTAAGAGACAGTAATAGTCTGCAAGATGCACACGGATAGCATTGAACAAATGAAACAACCACAACCGGAGGTAAGCAAAAAAAACACATTCACTAGTTCCATTTGTATCAACCGAGGTGCGATGGTTAAATGTTTCGCCAAGGGACCCTTGAAGTAATAAACTAGGCGTTACTGTATCACGCTAAGTTATAGGGATGTACAAGGTCCCAGCCTCGGTCGTTAATCGCTGGTAAAGTGGTGCATATAAGACGTGGTAGCCACAAGTAATAACAGTTAGCGTATCGCGGACAAGAATAGCCTGCAAATGCCAGACGCCTAATAACACTAGATGTAGCCGTGTTTGCCCCGTGGATTCCTAAACCCCCTCAGACGAAACCAACCAGAACAATCCGTACTCGCTAAGAACAGTAAACCACACTAGACCGATTCGCGGCATAATAGATAGTGCAAGGCTTTTGGGGCTCACACTTTCAAACTTTCAAACTCACTATACCGGTGTGTATGACGATAAAAAAGGCAGTCTCGAGCCCAGCAAACCCGCAGCAGTTATGATGAATTTGTTATCGTTAGGTTGTTGCACGCAAATTCCATGGCCGGGTAAGCGCCCTGTGCGGTTTGATAAAATGTCACGCGAATCGTCGATTCGTCGCCGGCAAAGAGTGTTCTATACTCGCTCAAATGAAAGCCAGTTCCCACAACTGGGGAACGACTCGTCGGCCCATGTTGCTGGTGGCCGGTCAAAGTGTTCCAAATGCTGATGAAATGAGCTGGTGTAAAAGGGTACTGAATTGTTGAATTGAATTAATTAGCTATGTATGCCACACAATTTTGGGTTTCAGTAGAAGTTCGACGTAAAATTCGATGTAAAAGGATGCGAAAAACAAACAGTCCCTCGTGTGAATGAGGCAAGAGCAAGGGGGTGAATGCGCCGGGACAAATCGATGCATGGATGTGATAATTAATGCGAATGATGAACTTTCCCTTTCCTTTTATAGATCAAAATCTTTCGATACATTAACTAACCAAAATATTCCCCAACATTTCCGATGAATGGTGTGTAAAGCTATGCGAGCTGTAAAGCGTCTCGGTTTTTTTGTATATGTTTTTTTTATAAAGTGGAAATTTATTGATTAGCAAATACCTCCCAAACGTGTACTATTCTAAGATGCGAATTTATTTGTCAATTTCTAAGATGTTACCGAAACGACAGGCAAGTCATTGTTTGCCCTTCCAAAGCTTTTGAGTAGATTTCTATCCCTTAATCGTCTATCAAGCGCGCTTTTAGCTACATTTGGGTTTTGTTTATTGGTTGTGTTATTGCGTTATCATGTTCGTTGAAGAAACGCGTGTGCCATTGAGGCCTGCCGTTGTCCAACGGTTTAAAATAGAACACTACAATTTGGAGTTTGGTTTTTTTCATTCCTTTCATTATGACCGACCTACATGCAAGTGTTAAACATCCCTACACGAATTAAATCAACCAAAATATATCTTACAAAATTTAACAAAAGAAAAAGAAACCTATGAATTACTATGGGACGCGTGTTAGATAGTAGTGATTTGAAATACAAGTAAAAGCTAAGGCAAGGTTAAATCGTATTGAAACTAATCTAAAAACTAAAGCAACAGTAGGGGAGGCGACAAGTGGAACAAAAGTAAAAAGAAAACATAAGAACTACTATCCCGATACCGATAATTACCGCAAATAGAAATTGAATTGTATATATTGACAAGCATATAATTATAACGCAAAACAAAATATATTAAAAAATAAAACAAAAGTCAAGGAAAACGGCAAGTTGATTTAAACGTTCGGTTGCTAAATAATCGTTTGTGTGCGGAACTTTCTTTGCGACAAGTCATAATATCTGAAAAGTTACAAACCAAACCTAGGATTGCTTTCTATCCAATCGGTGTCTGTGATTTTCTTGCCATTTAACAGTGATTCATGTATTATTGTTATCGAATATTTTGCAATTGGCTTTTGTCTTTTAACACGTGGAAGACGGATTCTATTTTGGTGCAAATTCGTACCCACGATAGTGAAGGTGTGGGCTGAAGGGCCTTCCTTAAATTGGCAAACACGCCGAACTGATATAATTTATTTGTTTCACTTTATGAATTGATGCTTCTATTCTTCATTTTTTTTTATACATATAATTGACAACTCTTCACATATAGTTCAAAGTAGTCTGCACTCCAATGGCCAATAAGGATTCTCTCTAACTTTTCATTCATGATTACATTTCGCGCCATCAAACGATTTTTTTAGAAAGATGTTTTAATCTTGAGATGGCAAAACTGAATCACGGGATGTTTTCGATCCAATTCATCATTTATTTTCCTTTTTTTTATTCTAACTGTTCGCGTGCCTCCTGATACCCAATTTTTTGGTCTTCTTTCATTATTCTGACTCAATAACACGAGGGATTACATGAGCTTTTTTATGATTCTGCTCCTGCAAAGGCAGAGGCTTGCGGAGTGGATAATCGTAGAATTCGATCGTCGAACCATCGCTGCTTTGTCCGTCTCAGTTGATCGGCCGTTAGCTCCAGTAATGCCACGATCGTCTCAATCTGCATGTTTTTATTTTTTTCTTCACGAAAGACGACCCGATCATGCGGATGCACAAGCTTGGGCGTGATTGATAGACGATCGATGACGAGGCATATTTAATTGGATCAATTTTACGGCCGATTGTACGGATTTGATTAATAACAAATGTTTGATTTCGATTTACTGCCTCTTCGTCGCGGTTCTACCGGGCGAGATGCGATTGTGTGTGGCTCCGGCCGGGATTTAAGCCGTGACGAGCGCCGGCCGGTCACGCGCATATGTTCCGGTGCGGTCGAGTGAGAAAAAGCTCGTTTAATATGTGTGCGGTGAAAGTGGAGTTAATGGTTTTTAAGCATAGACAAAGCTGACGCGATCTGGCACTTTTTGCCAAGTAATTGTTTCGATAGGTTACTCATCCGCTGGAATTTGTTTGTGGAACGGTTGTTTTTGACGCCTGTCAAAATTATTGGGAAAACGAAATCCGTCAATCATTGTGCAGCGATCATCGGACGTTGTCCGTGTGGCATTCCGATGCCGATGGGTTACGGCAACACATAAATCTGTTAACTTGTTAGCACATACATCAAATCATAAGGATCTGCTCCAAAAATATAAAATTCAGATTCCAAAATGAGGCAACGTTCGTAATAGGGAATATACGTTTTGTTCATAAGCAACATTACTTGTTCTCTGTCGTAGTGACATTTTTTAAGGGCATATCTGGATTTTAAATTAAAATAGTTGGACATTTCATTAAATCTTCCTCTCCGGAATATAACCAACAATCAATGTATTATAAATTTCTCTTGGGATGTATGAATAAGTACAGATCATTCAAGCAATTTCAAGCTGTATTCATGTATATTTATTTTATATGCCATATTTATGTATTGAATAGGCAACAAGCTCCAAA
>KE524974.1:10830-44136 GCA_000441895.2 Anopheles sinensis
AATCCCATCACCACAATCCGGAGGAGGCGCATACAGACGCGAGCAAACACCCACGTGGGTCGCGGTCGAACCTCCCCGTCCCATTCACCCCCACCCCCAGTGGGTCCACAAGCACGTGGAGTAGGTGGAGAAAGGATCCATTATTACCCTATAAATTACCACGGATCTTAACGGATGTGGAAATGTTGCTTAAATTACTTCTTAAGCAACCAGTTAGGCTAATGTCCAGGGGAGAGCACAATGGGCGAAAGAGGAACGGTCCAAGAAAACTGACCCACCAGCACCACCCGCCCCTTTTCGGGGAAAGAGGATTTGAAGTGGGGGTTTTAAAAGCCAACCATTTCCATAATGAAACCTACCTACCTTTATTTTGAGGGTTTTCGGGTGGGCGAAAGAAAACAGAACTGAGCGGAACGCATAAATATCAAATTTCACAAGATTTACTTTTATTGTGCAAATGCCGAAGCAGTTCGCTTTGCCTTTTCTTCCCTTTCTTTTTTATCCACGTATCCTAATTTTGAAAAAGCAACAATCACTCACTTAAAGAGGCTTTCGAGTTTCGCGCTCCGTTTTTTAATGTGCGACTGTGGTTTGCATTTTTATAAAATTCACTCAATCACAGACACGGCATTGCATTTTAAAAGCCTAACAGATCGAATGGCAGTACAGTGTATTTCCTTCGTCTTTTCTTTCCTTTGGTTGCATGGATGTCACCGATTGTGTTTTGGGTTCGAGGGAAAATAAAAATAAAAACCGGCTTATAGATATTGCTTTCACATATCTTCAACTCTGGGTCCGTAACCTCTTCCGGCCTTCAGAACGACTGCACATTCCGAAAGCATCCAGCCAAGAGTGGGAGAGGGAGGAAAATGTGGGCGGCAAGGGCATGATTTATTTGAAACGAAAATAATTCATCCTCGAAGAAGGCGAACGAAACGAGAGGAAGTGTACAAAGAACGTTGGCTTGCTCCGTAAATCACATTTCACAAAATATGCAAAAGATGCGCATCGTTCGTGCGGTTTTTCGTGAAGCCTTGGTTTTTTTTTGTGTGTGTGTCTTTGGTACGATTTTTATTTTACCCACATTTCCTGTAACGCTTGGAATGATGATGCATGGCTTGCTTTTGATTTTATTTATTTCTTTCTGCTTTTCTTTGTTGTTCCACTGGGAACGAAACGAGCTAGAAACTTCGTGCTACATCTGTCTATATCTGTAATAGTTGTAACTGCCACGCACACTCTCACTCTCTTCCTTTCTCTGCACTCCTTTATGATAAATGTGTACTAACTTCAGCAAAAAAAAACCCGCAAACGCTTAATACCTCACTGTCACTTGTTCTCCGCAAAAGACGGGGAAGAAAAAAAAACAGTACAAAGAACAAAACCACATTTCACCCACACACACACACACTTGAATCGGGAGGGGACAATCCAATCGCAATCGATTGGGTGTTAGAAGCATGCTCTAGCATTAAGCAGGCGGACAGATTTTAGCTTCATTTTTCTATGAAAATAAATTGGTGTCACTGCACAATGGGAAACTTGTATGGAAAAAAAGTGGGCATAACTAATATAGGCGAGAATCGGCGGTCTTTTCTCAATGACTTGAAATCCTTTACATTTGTGACCGTCAATGTTTTGATAGTAACTGAACTACTTTTGTATGTCGTTAGTTTCACTGAATTAGTAACTTACCGATATTTTAATGCATTTTTCGCCTAAAATTATGCAATGAACAGAACCTACAATTTTGTAACAAGCCGCAAGCTTTTCTATTCATGCATAAAACTTATAGTTACCAAAGATCTAAAAAACAAATATAATAATAATAAAAATATAATAATATTATAAAAAATTGAAAATGAAATTTGATTAAATCAATCAATTTAATTTGGTATGCAAACTAGATTCGATTCAATTTACTTAATAAAATACATGATCTATCGACATTTTTCATTATCCACATTTGTTTTCGTTTGTGCTTAAGCTTGCTAATGTCAATCAAAGACTTTTATGGAGTATCTGGAATTGAATCGGCAAGTACAATAAGCGTATTGATATTTGAGGATGTAATTATTGTCAGTTTAAAATTTATGCACCGAACCGGGTAGATGCAGAGTTTTTTTGCTTTTCTTACAGTAAAACATCTGGAAATATGTTTTCTGCATGACTAAAGTATAAATTTCGTATTTTTTCGATATGCCCTCACTTTTTACTGGCAAAGACATGTGCTGAAAAGGTATTATTTTATATAATATAAAATATATTACGATATATTTTATCAAAAATAAATCTTTCCAATGATTTATAATATTATGAGACTATCGTTTAAATACTCACAAAACTAATCCCATCAACCCATCAATAAAAGTTCACTTGAAGTGGCTATCTTTCATTACTCCTTTAACTTTGACAGAATATTGCTCGAAATCTACTCTAATAAGAAGGCTTAAACTTTATATCGGTCTTAGTTAACTTGCCTTCTGTTAGAAAATGTCACTGTAATTTTTGTACTATTGATCGACTGATGACCGACTTTTCCCCAATGTGGACTCGAGGTTTCGCTTGAGGCGATTTTCTTCTTTCACCAAAAGAAACGAGCAAAAGCTTAGCGAAAGGGCAGCTAAAAGTAAGCGCAGTGACGAGGAATTAGTAGGAAGCTGTCAGCAAAGAGGCAACGATATCTAATACGCCAAGATTCGATTCTAAATAATCCATCGAAGCGTGATTATTGAAAATCGGAGAGAATTCCCCGGTCAATTATCGTCTGGTTTTGCTTCCTATTTTTATGCATTTGCATTTTATTGCCGCTGTTTGAGTTCGTGACCCTTTGCGATGATGATGATAATGATGATGATCCCCGCTTTGCGAACAGCCAATGGGTCGTGACAATGTTTTACACTAATTCTACCATTCATTACCGAGGAAGGCGCGAGTAGGGAAACGGAATCCTAGAGTAATCGAGATTTTAATTCACACCACGCCACACTCGGAAGGCAGGTTCGGGATAATCGAACCATTAGAGGGACGCTCTGGGGAGGGGGAAAACGGTACACGCAGGTCCACTCAACCACTCAATAATCGAACAGCGACTAAAAAGCGACTCCCCATTCGTTTCAGCAGAAACATCCACATGTTATATTTGAAGCACGTACAAAATCAAATAAAGGCTGTGCTAATTCCGGCAACCTCGAGTGGCGGACGCGCTCGATTCGCCGCGGCAGCAGCCATCACGCCGGCCTGGTGGAGATGGCCGATCGCAACGGGGCGGGCCGGTACAGGCGGGACGTGCGCGAAACCACCAAGTACATCGAAACGGCCCTCATCATCGACAAGGCGATGTTCCAGAAGCGCAACGGCAGCACCCGGACGGAGGTAGTCCACGACGCCATACAGGTGGCCAACATTGCCGACCTGGTACGTACGATCCCCTGCTAGCTTTCTGTCTTTTCCTCAGCACTTCACCACCAGGGTGCGCCAAAAGAATTGCGCAACAATTGACAAGTGAGTGCTTCAAGGCATTCAAAATGTATCTCCGATCGGTTAGACGTCAATGGAGCGTGAAGCAGATGTACTTCTCGAACATCGCTTCCGGGCAGACTAACTTCGGACTTCGTAAAACCACCCATACCCAACTGGCAAACTAATTCTAACATTTGTTCTCATCAGTTTCTTGGAAGAACTCTCCCTTTGGTTCGCTCGTGCGCACGTAAAACTATCCAAGTTCAATTAGACCAAGTTCTCCCGGGTCCCCAATTACAAGCACGTTACCATCCTTCGTCAACTCGGACTTCTGTATACTTTCTTTTCCTATCTCTCGTTTAGCTTCCTTTTGTCCTGTGCTACCTCGTGAAAGTTGAAGGTTTATCGTACGTAGCTAGAACAAGCGGGACGATAATTTATTTTGGCATGAATCACAACTTTCCATAACTTCTTGCTTCTGAGGTTGGTAGGAAGATGCTGGTTTACTTTGCAAACGCGCGGAAGGAACGGGTAAAAAGGAACGGAACTTTGAAAGTTAAAGCAAGGGTATAGAAAGAAACAGCTGGATGTGCCAAAACATTCCAAGGTGGACTCCAAATGGTGCGGTTTTGACCCTGGGAACTCCGCACACCTGCAAAAAGAAGTATATGCTAATGAACGCAGGTACTTTTAGCAACCTTGGATGTATTTCTTATCCTCCTTTTTAACCCCTGCTTGTACACATCCTTCTTCTGGTTTGAATACCTTCGCATTGCCCTCGGATGCATTTTGAGATGCCTCTAAATACGTTAAAATTTAGGGTACAATTGATTAAATTAGCGGCATCCAAAGTTTTTGGCCAAGAGGCTGATTAGAAGAGGGTCTAAAGTATGACCCATCATGGCTTTTTCTGAGGACGTCGGTTCTGGTTTTTACCCATCCTTCATTTGCATGGGTGCTTTTTGGCTGAAAAATCCGCAGAATTAGGATGGAATATCCCTTCTGGCTCTAATCCGAGCTTAACTCAAGCAAACCGCTTCCACCGTGGTTAGCGTTTCGTGAAAGGTTTCTCCGTGGCTTGTTCTCACTGAGCGCAATGGGAAAAGGAAATTGAGTTAGATCCACCCAAGTCGGCAGCCAAATGCCTTGCGGGTTAGATGTGAGCAAAGAGTTGAGTGGTGACACGGTTTCGAAGATGACGTGGACGCTACGCCAAAGTTGTGTAACGCGTTAATTACGTTACGAGCCACGATGCAGGTAGACATAATCTTTATTTCAAGGAGATCTAGATGAAACTGCTATCTGCTAAGAGCTCACAGAGGAAAGTCGTTGGACATGAGCTCAAGAGTAGGGCATCGATGCCTAAATAATCTACCCATAGGCGCAAGCGTTCGAACCTGGATCGTCAACATCATCAGTATCACATGGCACAACTCCGCGTTCTACAGAACCCCTTTCCATCTGTTCTCGTCTTTCGTTGCAGTACTTTCGAACGCTGAACACACGCGTGTCCGTTGTATATATCGAGACATGGCAGGGCCAGAACCAGGCCCAGATTGACGGTGGGAAAGATATTAGTAAAGCAATATCTAATTTTAACGACTATACATCTAGGAATTTATATAAAATAGATAAAGATACGACCCAGCTGCTCACGTAAGTACCGGAACCGACCCAAGGTTGCGCTCCAGCCCGCTAACCCCGCTCCACCGTACCCTGTTTTCTTTCGCCGCAGCGGTGAAACATTTGCCGGTGGCGAGGTCGGCATGTCCGTGCCGGAAACCGTGTGCACACCGAAGGCGGTCGGCATTAGCGTCGACATGAATCCCTATGAGCCGCATCTGCTCGCCGGAACGATGGCGCACATGATAGGACACAACATCGGCATGGGCCACGACGACAACCGTAAGCGAATCACGACGCCGGCTTCAAACACCAGCACACCAGACATTTGACCCCGTCTCGTTCCAGGTGATGAGTGCATCTGCCGCGACTGGCACGGTTGCATCATGTCGCAGTCAATTGTCGGCCTGGAGAACGTCCAACCGTACAAATTCTCCGAGTGCAGCCGGCTAGACTACATCGACGCCCTGCGGATCGGGCACGGTCTCTGTTTGCTCAACAAGCCGAACGAGGTAAGCGTTACGCACTGATGCATTTAGCAAAGAATCAACGGAGGGGAGGTCGAAGTGCTTTGGCAGCTAGCGACAAATGACGTCGCTCTCATCCGAGACATCCATGACATCTCATGATTTCCATCAAGTTCCAAAACGAAGTAAATTTCAGTTAGAGTGCTTACGTCGAACCACTTGCTATCAACTTTAATAAGACATTTTCCACCTATTTTAGTTACTTTCCCTTTGATTTATAAGCCGTCGAATTCCACTTCTGTAATGTCCAACTATTCACTTGATATTCACCAAAAATCCATTTTGAGATTGAAGCTGCATATACACTGCGTTCAGTTTCTATGCAACAACCTCCAGTTCGCTAAATTTAGTAGACTATGATTTGTTTCAATGAAAAAAAAAAATAAAAAGACTTCATAAAGGATCACGTTTTAAGCATTTTTGTAAAGTTTTATTAGGTTTCTCTAGAATATTACTAATTTATTGATAAATATTGAATGTCCACTGTTTTCATAGAGCCACTTGCGTTTTCGTCAGATTTGCTCCATAAAAGTGATTTAAGTAAATAATTCCACTTAGTGCAAAATATGTATGTAAATCTCTTTGCTGTATAAAGTTTGAAATATGTGATTTTGGATCATGCTATGAAGGTTTGATATATATTTCCTGAGAGATGTAAATCCAAGTTGCTCTACAAAAGTCGCTAGTTGAACAATACTGTTTTCGTTTTGCAAGTTTTAGAAATATCTCTTGAATTGGTCTACTTGTTGAAGATTTTATGGACAGATTGAAACCTATTCAACTACACTTTTACTAGAAATCAAATGAATAAAAGACAATCTGAAAACTATCTTTGGAGAGAGACCTAGTCCCACTTAGAGATATTGTGCCACATAATTATAATAATATCTGAAAGACTTTAAAAATACTCTAGCTGAAAACTTAATAGCTCCTGCCATTGATTCAATTCTGATTTTGCAAATTCCAGACGATGAGTTAGATGAGTATTTATGAGACTTACCGCATTATTCGTTTTAGCGTAATTTAGAGCTTTTCCTTTAATTATTATGACCATTTTTACCAGAATTACAATGCAAAATGCCCAAAAACTAGTGGTTCTTTGCAAACTGGATAGTGAGAGTATAACTTGATTATGCAAAATCGTAGTAAATTGTTGGGTACTAATGTGAGTTAAATGAATTTTTCTGGATCAATAAAGTCATACTTAAATGGGTGAAAATTGACTGCAATCGTTCGGGAACTTGTTTCAATATATTTTCAAAATTATATGAGTGGTTCTATAGAAACTACACGCAGTGTATAAAAACCTTAAAACCTTTTTGAGCAAACCCGCGGAAATTTTCCAATATCAGAACGTGACAAACTGGTACGAACTTAAAATATCTGCTAGGTGACGTAAATTTGCGATGCATTATTTTCAACCGGTTCGCTTCACGCTCGAGGAAAGGGTTTAAATTTCCTCCTGTTTCGATTTTAATTTCCCTCCTTTATTTTTCAACGATCGTCCTCAGCCGTTTCGTCGACGCTTACGAAATGCTCATGCTTTATGCAACTGTACCCTATTTGCCTTACGCTTTTTCTCCGCACCTTCCCTCCCTCCTCCTCCTCCCCTCGGGTGACACCTACCTCCAAAGGCGGGGGGAGGGGGGGAGCCAAAAAAACGTCCATTAATCTACCTTCCCACCCCGCAAAACAAAATTATCGAACTCCGAAGCTCGCATGGAAAAACGCAAATGGAAACGGAAAATGCGCACAGTTAGAGCCGGTGCACGGTTCGGTTTTTGGTAGCAGCAGGCTGGAAAGCCTGCCCTGCCCTTTCACCCCACTATCCGCCTCCCCCCATCCCCCGTCGCTTATATCCGCCAAAACCCCGAAGAGTTCGGCGGAAAACTCCGGCACGAGCAAAAGCTAGTGCTTTTAATGAGAAATTTAGGACCGTCACTAAATGAGTAATGAAGCGTATGATTGCACCGGAAGACCACTGCTGCTGCTGCTGCTGCTGCTGAGGGCACGTCTGCCCCGGCGTATTTTTGGGGCACCCGGTGGCAATGCCGTCGTTAGCCTGTTTATTTGTTTCAGCACCGTCTGACCCAGCCTCCCTTCTCTCTGTTCGGAAAAAGGGAGAAATTTCATTTTGATGCATTTTGCGAAACCAAACGGTGGCTCGGCCATCTTCTTTTTTTGTTTTTTTTTGCCTCCTACCCTTCGGCGTGACCCTCTTTTTTTTTTGGCAAACGTTGGTGATCGCACCTCTTTCAACGAGTGTTTGAACCAGCCTTGTTTTGAAACCGGCTGCTGGAACCTGATGAGTGGAGCGTTCAGCGTTCGCGTTGTCCAAAATCTTATTATCTGCAAACGCCACAACCGTATGTGAACGGGGGGGTTGCAAGCAAATGCAATAATTCGCACGGACGATCTCCACCCTAGCCCCGCGAATGTTCCACTTTTCCTTTACACAAAGCGTCACCGAAAGCGGGCTTTTGACTGAAGTGCATTCCCGCACGAGGGAGGGCGTCAAAATAATAACAGGGTAGATGATTCGATGGGAGGTTCTAACGTGGTCTCCTTCTCCGTCCGCAGGTTGAGCTCCGGAAGAACTGCGGCAACGGGATCGTCGAGGACGACGAGGAGTGCGACTGTGGCAGCGCGCTCGACTGCGACAAGACGGATCCCTGCTGCGACGGCATCACGTGCAAGCTGAAAAAGGAGTCCCAGTGCGCCACTGGTCCATGCTGTGATAAATGTATTCTAAAGCCTCCGGGCGTCATCTGTCGGGATGCGCACAACGAGTGCGACCTGCCCGAGTACTGCAACGGCGAGTCCGGCCAGTGTCCGCCCGATGTACATAAGAAGAACGGCAACCCGTGCGGCATGAACTCGACCGGGTTCTCCACAGGTAAGGACGCAAACCGTCCCGGTGCTAGTAATAAGTAAGATTTTTCCCCAACAAAAATGGAGTGGCGCACTGAATGGGAGGTATCCATCTTGAGTTACGATACGTCGGATCTTAGACCAGGCAACCCACCCACGAGCTTGGTTTAAAGCGCCACTCTTCATCCTGTCAGCGACATGTTGTTGAGTGAAACGAACCAATTAGTAACCCGGAAAGCAACCATACTGACTTGCAACGCTAGCAAGTGTTACTCGGGACGACGGTCAACAACAGGTGGAAATTCCCAAGTAACATACAAAGTTTTATCATGTGTCTTACAATGTTGTTTATACTGTATAATTGAGTTTTATCTTAAGATTACTAATTCTTGAGTCCCAAAAAGCTCACTTTTCACAACATTGTTGAAACCCATTCTTTTTAACCATTTCTGGACTAGAAAATAACCTTATCTTGGCCAAGGCCAAATCAATACACCTACAGTTTGTAGCAATTGACAAATTTCGGGTACGGTAATAACAGGCAAAAAATACATT
Source organism: Anopheles sinensis (assembly GCA_000441895.2). Taxonomy (NCBI): domain Eukaryota; kingdom Metazoa; phylum Arthropoda; class Insecta; order Diptera; family Culicidae; genus Anopheles; species Anopheles sinensis. The sequence continues at coordinate 19,869 of KE524974.1, forward strand.
CCACAACCGATTCAAGTCAGTTTTGAAACAGAATACGTTATCCTCGAGGTAGGGAAATAAATGAAACTGGGTGAACTGAAAACTTTGCTAAACAATTGCACTCATCATATTTCATATGTGTTTTATTTTGAAATATGATGAGGTGCTGCACTTATATGAAAAGATATTGCTGTATAAAATACCTTCCAAAATAATAATCAATTCTTTAAACGCCTCCAAACTCGCGCTAATAAATTCATATTTATAATACCGATTTATAATAGATGTGGATTACATTTCCCAATATATGAAAAGCATTTTTGAAGTTTTCATTATATTCTATTTCGCAGATAAGCGTACTTAGGTACGGTTTATAAAAATATCACTATGGTTGAAACATGTTTGAACCAAATAGGAAAGGTTATGTTGTTTGAGATTAAATATTAAATCGTACATGATGCACAAAAAACCACTTAAATAAAAACAATGAAAACACTGTTGTACAGAAAACCCTCTAAATTAAACCCGAAAACATTCATGTTTGTTAAACAAGCTGATTGAATCCTTTAAAGCATTTTGCTTGCTGTACAAATTCATTTCTGTACACATCGTTGTATGGATGTCCATCGTTTTTAACACCCCTTTGAGATGGTTGTATTTCAGCATCCGCAGTTCTACTTTGTTTACATACAGGGCATTTTGTGTTTTTTCTCCAGAATCGAACTAAACCGATCACATTTTTTGCATCCAATACTTGAAACGGTGGTGTTGTTACAGTGTTCCCTCACTATCAAATGATATTTCAATAACATTCGTAAGAAAGTTGTAAGTATTCCCTCACGAGAGTAAAATTAATCTTATTTTAATACGCATTCTCTTTGATTGTTGTCAAAGTTAGTTTTACTGATCGGGTTTTATAGCTACCTTTTATACAGCATCTGTTGTTTGCTACTTTTAAAAAGCATAAATAAAATTTATTTTACTGAGTGATGATCCATGATAAAACTGTGACTCAACTTGTTTAAGATTACTGAACATTAGAAATGTTACTTGGGAAGTACCGCACTAGTGCTACACGCGTTTCGGATGCAAACATAAGTACGCATTGCGTTTGCAGCACTGGAGTTGGCTGAGGTTCCACCTTCTAACATCGCCTAACCGTTGTAGATGCAAATGACGATCAGCCAGTCACGCTGCGACACTGGACAATTATCAACAATCAATGTGATTACCGTTCGCCATATTTCCTTCTTCCTTCCTCCCTACCTCCAACCAACAGGATACTGCTTCAACGGAGTGTGCCCGACGCAGGCGACACAGTGCGAGCGGATCTGGGGCTACAGCGGCACCGGAGCTGACCGCGTCTGCTACGAGCAGTTCAACTCGAAGGGCTCCATCAACGGCCATTGCGGCAAGGACAGCAATGGCAACTACATCAAGTGCGAGCCGGAGTAAGTATCCTAAACACACAGACGCAGGTTCGATTTTGCAGAAACCAATAAGTCATCGCCCGGGCATGTGGTAAACAATGGCTATCCAGACTGCGGGGCTTTGTCGCAGACCTCGGCAAACAGGTGCCCCGGGCGGGGGAAGGAACCACTCTTTTGACGGTGTTGAAATCAAGCATCTTGTCGAGAATCTGCCCAGCAAACTGTTTGTTTTATCTTGTCAGTTTTCCTATAAATTACACATTCCTCATTATCAAAGGCCTACCGTTGCTTGTTTCAATGCAGTGAAACACATTCCCGGGGAGTTTCCCTTGCATGGAAAACCATATTCCCAAAACAAACAAACAAACGTACACAAACACACAAATATGGCCACAGTTGTCCCACCAGCGGCGAAGGAAATGAGCTGATCACATCATTATCCAACGCTGGTCCATTGTCTGCCCCGTCATTTTCGTGCAGTGTGTTCTCGCCGGTTCCGGAGACAACCCGGTGCGAGCCACAACACGACGTTGACGTTGTCGGTTCGACCATCGTCCCTGGGAGCCTTTGTCAGGGTGGGAGAAATCGGGTCACCAATGACTTTTAGAGCACGGACAACGGGATTACACCGGGAGTCGCAGTCAAGTTGTCAAGAGTGTCCGCTTGCTTCCGATCTTGACGTCCACCACCCCGGGATGGTTCCGTCACCACCGGCTCTCAATTACTGCCACATCGCTGCGAAGGGTTATTACAAGACAAATCACTTGCACATGGATGCTAGGACTCCCCAGGAGGGAGTTTACGGGGGGGGGGAGCGCCATTCGTGACTCTTAGCGGAAGTTGAGGCAATGATGTGGTACGTCGATGTGGTGTGTCGTTCCATCTTTCCCAAGGCCCGAGACACGTTGGTTGTGCAACTCGAGGCGTAACATGAGTTTGTCGCTCAAGAGCAACAATTACACGGCTGCACACAGCGTTACGGCGCCTATTAATTTAGCACACTCCACGCTGCAAACACCGCCTAAGGCTGGAGGTTTTGGAAAGAAGCCACGCAAACAGGGTGATGGTGCTGCTTTCCTACGCGTTTTGCTAGGGATTCCATTCAGTCGATCAGTGTAAGCGTTTCCTAAAGAGAACAGAAGTAAGTAAGACGAGGAAAGGCACGTTGCACACTCCAGAGCCTTAACCTTCCCCTAAACTATCCACCCTGGACCTTTATATCAACACGAATTTACTAGTCACATGTGAAGCTTGTGTAAGCCAACCATTACCTGACGCATTCATCGCATCGAGGCAAACAGGCGCTTGCTTCCTTAACGCTCGTTCTCAAACACTTCTTTCTCACCCTTTCTTTCTTTTCCACCCGGATTGACAGGAACATCCAGTGCGGTTCGTTGCAGTGCAAAGATGGCGAGCGCACGCCAGTCGAGGATTGTAGCGAGCATCTGTACTCTCGGGCAATCATCTCCATCCGCGGCACGGAATACGAATGCAAGTAAGTGATAGTTCCATAAATCATAAAATTTAACAAATTTTGTATCCGGAATCTATTACAGTACGGTTTTAAATTAATTCATTCAAATACAATGATATTTAATTATAACGACCAACTTAACAGCACTACTACTGTCTGTTGAAACGATCACTCGGCTTGAAACACTTTAATTTAAACATTTTTGACGACTTTTGTAATCTGTAATCATGTTTTGTAAAGCTGTATTGTACATTTGATGCCTATCATTTGATGTTGATGGCTTATCTGATGCACCTTTCTATCCTTCCGTTACCATGGTGTAAAAGGGGAAGAGATCAACTCTAACATTATTGTAAATGCACTACAGAGCACCCGTCTCACCATCAAAAAATGTTCAAAAATAACCGACGTTATATAGTTCTGCTCGACGTTAAATGTTCTAACAAACATTTTGAATACAGCTCTGGATTCTGTAACAAGTGATTTTGGTAAAAGAGTAAATGAGAACTCAGTCGTGGCTACACCTGTTGTGTGACGATGCACCTAAAGGTATGCAGTGGGTGATAAATTTACTCGTTGTTTTCGACCGATGAGTACTTGAACCTTTGTGTTCAGACCATTAATACTCGTTTAAGCAATGCATGTGCTGCGCATTTCATATCTTCAGGCGCAAATGTTAAACAGCAGGACGACGAGGATCTCGGCCGGGGCCTCATATACCTTTTGAAATAACCTTCAAAGTGGAGTGGCTTCAAGAGAAAATTGAAAAGTGGACAAATTAATAATTATTTATGTTCAAATGGTAACCTCAGCAGTTCTTGAAATAATTATATCAAGCTATCGGTTGAAGGACCGATTAGATAATATGGGTTCTAACCTCTAATCAAATTACAAACGCTTAGTATGAAACACAGAAAAGCCATCTAGGATATGTGTTTATAGTTGAGCTATTCGTTGCATTACTGAATCCGTATCCTCTCACTACTTCTACGCAGATCGATCACCGGTACGTCCACCACCTCCAACACGCCACCGTTCGGCCTGGTACGCGATGGCACCCCGTGCGGCGATAATCTGATCTGCGTCAATCAGACCTGCGTCAGCATCTTTCCTTACATCGATCAAACCAAATGTCCGACGAATCACAACAATCTCGAGTGCTCCGGCAACGGGGTAAGTAGTACAAGGATGGAAAGCAAAGCGCAACTATCCACTAAACACGAACACACACACCTTATCTCTCTCTCTCTCTCTCCGTAGGATTGTACTAACACTAATAAGTGCTTTTGCAAGTTCGGTTGGACGGGGCCGGACTGCTCAATACAGGCGCATATCACTACGACGTACTCGTCGCCGGTCACGTCCACCACGGAGGCCCAGATCGTCATGGAGAAGAAAACGACTCGTTACGGTAAGTCCCTTCGTTGCCCGAGCTCGATCCAAGTAGTGTGCCACGTTGTACTTTGTTTTTATCTTAGTTTCCGTTCACAACACCGATATATACACACCAACACACATACCCACACACGAAACTCATTTCGGTTCAGTTCTGAGTTAGTTTGGACTGTTTTGCTAGCCTTTTGTGTTATGCCAAACAAACAACAGAAGAATCATACAAAAACCAAAAATCCATATTTTAACGTGAAAAGCGTCGAGCAAAAACCTAAACAACCTACACCAGCAGCGTAGATATGCATTCGGTATCAGTTAGCAGTGAGAAAAAGATAAACCACTTAATAAGGTGGCAAATAACGAAACAAATGCTCACCAACACTCAAACATACTAACAGGAGCAGTCAACTAAGTATTTTGTTTTCACATAATGCACAAGACATGCAGAAAATAGTTCACAACACGCCGCTCCTATCTGTGTCGCATCGTCGTTGGTGTGAAGTTAAGACGCGTTTTAACAACACATTGTCAGTATGATTGTCAGTTTGACACTTTCAGGAAAGTACTACGCTGGAAGGACTCCGTTGAACAAGATAAAAGAAACTGTTGGTAGCACCTGCGGAACCACTCTGTCGAAGCATCAAACATGGGTAGCTTACGCTAATGTGCCCCTTTCCTTTCCCGGTCCACCTTTGACATCTCCACTGTTGCGCTCCACTGATCCCATCAATCTAGCTGATCCTGCGCCTTGCAACCATCGGGATCAGGTTTCGCCTCTTGTGCGGGTCGATGTTTGTTTTCTGTTCTACCTCCACCAAGTCCGTGTGCCAGCGCAATGGTCTGGTCTCTCTCATCCACTCTATAGTAAGCCCCTGCTCCGCGCAGTAGGTCTCCGAACGGGCAGAGATCATACACCATTTTACAGGGACATTCGAAAGGTACGAACGATGGGAAAAGAGCGATAAATAAAAGAATAACCAAGCAGTGGCCCATCGCGCAAAGTTTAACCGGAACATCTATTTATGACAATGGTAATCGTCCACTCCTCTAAAAACCCGGAAAAATATCCCAAGCGAAACAAGTGTAATGCGAAGTATGTTGTTTTCATTAACCTCTCCGTTTTTTTGCGTTTTTTTTATCGTTTGGTTTTCGTTCACTACTGTACTGGTCGGCGACAATTTAACGCCTAATGTTAGATAACCTGCACACTCACAATTACTTAGTAACCGGACAAACTGTCAAAGCTCTTTTTGAAGCGCGACAATATCCGTATGCTTTACGTTACACTTTCCATTCCCCGAAGACCATTACATTTATTCTCCCCCGTAGTGTACCAGTCTTGTCATAAAAGTCATCTGAAACACACGAGTCCGCTTTCCGTACCTCTGAAGCATGCAGGTTTCTGCAAAAGGAAAGTAAATCGTAAACCTTTCTTAGCTCGTATGATCTCGGAACGTTAAAGAAACTCGGCTCGAAGGTATTTTTCCCGCTGTGTTCGGTAAAACTGCGTCCCCTGCATGCTGGTGAATTGTAATGGCTACTAAGCTCCCGCAAGTGCTGCCGTTTGCATACTTTTAGGCGGCAGAACGCCAGGATGTCATTCAAGGTGTTCACCAAGTTTGTCATATTCTTGCTCCGAGTGGATGCAAACGAAATCCGTTGGCGAAAAACCGTAACAAACACACACACACACAGACACGCACACATGCACACACAAACGAAAGTCTCAATGGATCTCTGTTCAGTTCCAGCCAGCCAAATCGTCCCTTCGGCACATACAGCATTTCTCTACGCACATTATTTACGAAAACAAAAAAAAAACCAAACGCAACGAAAACAACCGGAAACAATCGGTTACCTTCTTGGCACAATCGATTCATCAATATTTTATCTCTCTTTATCTTCTTCTTCTTCTTCTACCTCTTTTTCCTGTTTCTTTCTTCTTCGCTACCACCGACAACAACACACAAAACGCCGTTACCAACCGCGATAAACAATATCAATATTCCAAACAAACAATCAAATCCCAACTGCATTTGTGTGTCTGTGTGGGTTTATATGTGTGGGTGCGCGGATCCACGTGTGTATGTGTGTGTATGTGTGGCAAAACAAACTCGATTCGATTGTAACGGTGGATAATCGGCGGCTCGAACCGAACACACCCCACAATCTGCCTCTTTTCCGCCCATCTCACCTAAATGCCAATACGTACACACCCACACCGACATGCCCACGTACTTGCAATCAAACAACCACAAACCCACACACACACACACACCTTTCCCGAACAATCGAATAATCAACCTAACCTGGCACCGACCCGGGCATGCTGGGCTCTCGCGAAAAAAAACCTCCCGCTGATGGAAAACGACCACCACCACCACCACCACCATCTTCCAATCTGTCGCATCTACTACCGACCTACTTGACGATTGCCACGCGAACTCCCCTCCCCGTCCCTTCCCGTTCGCCCAACCGAATCGGCCACTTGCGTAGCTTACGACCAAGGGAAAGTGAGCACCTTAGCTATGGTAATCATGTTAGTGGTAATCGTCAAATGTGTCTTCCTTTGTTTCGCATTGATGGCTGTTTGTTACAGGTACGGAACAAAAACCAAATTTTATAAAACCAAACAAGAGAGAAAAACAAATCCATCCATCAAATATTTTCTCCCTCCCTTCCCACAATGAAACCCAATCGTAAAATCTTAAAACTATAAAAACGAGCAAAACAATAATGTACACCCTTCGTCAAATTTGCTACCAATTCCAGCACCAACTTTTCAACCATAAACTATCTTTCCGGCTCAAGTCCATCGAGCAAACGATCTCAAGCCTTTTTTGACACCATTCTATTCGGTTCAGATTACAGCCGTTGCCACTTAACTTTTCTTCGATTTAACTGTCATCTTTGCCCATAACTTTACTGTCAAAATAGCCACCGGCAGGTCGTCTGCCCGCTCGTACAATAAGGCAAAGTTCTCATACATGGGTTTTGCAGTGTTGATCAAATGATCAAATACATTTCATTATTTAATTTTGGTGTGTTTTTCTACGCCAGACCACAGCTAAAAGGAAGTAAGGAATATTTCTGGCATACGCAATTTGACAGTTAAAGACTGAAAAGGATTTAAACGTCACCTGGTTTTTTTGTTTACAATTGCTGCCATAAATATTTTTTTAATTTTGGTCAGTACTAAAACTTTAATTTGTTAAAATTTTTGTCACATGTCTTTTTTGCAGGCAGCATTATAAAATTATTTTGAGTACAACCAATAATCGTCCTAATTACATTCTCTCGAAATAACCAAAATAGGGACGAAAATGAAATCAAGAAGACCAAATCAGATGCCAATGATAGATGCGTTGGAGGCAAAGTTGGGTGACAACGACTGTGAAATATCCGACGGAAACCAAACCAAACAACAAAGAACCTTTCCCGATTACGTTTTTCTTCCACTGTTTGGCTCACTTTTTGAAAAAAAAGTCACCAAATGATTGTCCTACTGTTGTGAAGGAATTTTGGTTTTTTAAACGTCTTTTGTCTAACTTGATTTTCTGTTCTTACTCCGCGTCTTCAAAGTTTTTCCCAGGACTGTTCTAGTTTGTTTCCAGTTGTTTTGCTTCGAACAAATTTGGTACATGTCCCTTAAACAGCCTCTCTTTTAAAACAACGTATAAATCTAGGTAAAAGAAGTAAATATTACTTCCTTCAAAACCCCTGCCCCCTTCGGTTATCTTCAACCCTTTTCATTTAACCCCCATCCTACCATCCCACTCCAACATCCCCTGTGCCATCAGGGACTTCATCGAGCTGCATTTTTCGTTTCATCGCAATCCGTTATCGACTTCTGTTTCACGTTGTGTTCATCACTTCTCGATTTTCTGTTTCATTCTTTGTTATCGGTGGTTTGTTTTTGTTTTTTGGTTTTCCGTTTTCCGTTTTCTCTTCCGTTCTCCCGTTTTGTTTCCGTTCCAGAGCTCCCAAGCTTCCCCTGCCGGTCACCGAACCCACCGCGCACCGGCCAAAGCCAGCTGGGAAGCTGAACACGCGCGCCACCAATCGTGCCGCGACCGAAAGGCGCACCGGTGTCGAGAGGAGCTAGGGATAGGAGATGCCAAATTCCAAAATAACGAGAAACACGGAAATACCTCAGGCCACGGGAGCAGTTCCAAGGCGTCGAGTTAGTTAAGGGCCTCTTAGGGGCACGTAGTGACAGGGCACTGTTGAATGCCGTTTGCATACTAGTTGTTGGAACTGATTGCAGAGCCCAAATGCTCCCAGATGATGTCCTAGAGTTAAAAAAGTTAGTAGGATAATATTCCATCACTGCAAAGTTTTTTTTACTATTTCCATGTTTAAAATAACAAAATGAATTTCGAATCTATTATGACGGATCTTAAATGTACTAGCAAGTTAATAAGACCTTCAATTGGCAAAGAAAGGATATTCTCCCGGACGAGTCAAGTAACACTTCGTAAGTAAGCATGTGCAACAGAGGCGGCCAAGACTTTTGGGGCCCGGATGGATGGCACTGATCGTTATCGTTTGGTTCGTTGTGTTATCCCCATTTCTTTCTATTTTCCTCCGTTCCGTTTCGAATTCGTAACATTTTCGTTTCCGTTCTCCGTTCCGTTTCGTGTTTCCTAACCAATAACCGTGTTTGTGGCGGGCCGGCAATAGTGAACAGCTCGTTCGATGGCATTTCTGTACCTAAGTGTTGATTTGGTTGTTTACTCTACTGTTTTCATCATCCAACCTCCATCCATCCTCGAATTTCCCAGAGTCTTGTTTAGTTTTATGTCATTTATCTATTTTGTGTAATATTTTACACTCACACACACACACACACTAAAACACTCCTTTTCACTTTCGTTGTCTTGTTGCATTCTTGTCCGAGCATACAGAAAAATAATGTGAAACCCTGATTTTCTCCTCTTTCCAAGCTACTCTATCTCTCTATGTGTCTGTCTTTCCATCTCTATCTCTCTCTCTCTCTCTCTCGTTCTCTGTTCCCTTGCTCATCCAATCTTTTTCTTACACACACACGCACACACACACACACACCCACACATACACACACACAGTCGTGCCCTTTGTATGCGTTTTACAATCAGTATTTGAGTGCTCAAACCTGTGTCTATTGTTCATTCGTTGCTGTACGTCACTGTGATCGCTGTGATCTCCAAACCATTAGCCGAACGCTAATACTTGCGAGTCGTACCTTTCTCACTGTTGTGTCTCTGTATCTGTTACCACGTGTACGTTATAACAGGTGTATATACATTTACATTTTATATATATATATATATTGTTATAGATAACCGTTTCGTATGCATATCCATTTTCGTATCACGTGTTGATGTGTTGTGTGACGTGTAACTCTGTGATTCGCTGTGCTACTACTACTACTAATACTACTACTACTACTACTACTACTATTACAACTAGTACTACTTATTCTACCACCACTTATTTATACACTCTCTATGGCCAACTTGCGGCCATGTTGCGTTTGCGTTCGAAACTCCTTGGAGGGGTTTAGGGACGGAAGCTGATAAATGCTCTCATGACAACACGCTTACACACTCAAACACAAAGACACACACGCATGAGTACATGCCACCATGGTTTTGTTTTGTTGTTGCCATTTTCTTGCCGTACTCTTTCTTTCGGTTTTTCCGTTTCCGTGTCACTTCTTGTTCCCCCTCGCTGTACCTCGGCTTGGTTTCTTTCCGTTCGTTCGTTCGTTCGTTCGTTCGGTTTTGCCCCGACCTTCCCTGTGTACTCGCTCGTACTCGCCAGTGCTCGGTATCTATTGTTTCCGTGTTGTTTTTTCTCCGTTCACCACCAACATTAACACCTTCACGTCGCTGTATCATGTTGTTCGTTTGTTTCCTTTTGTGTTGTTTTGCGTCCCTTCGAACATTGATCGATTCTTGATGTTGTTCACCGAAGGCTACTCGGGTGCGAAACCTATCCGTGCGTTTGTGAGTGCACATGTGCACGTCTGTCTGTGGGTGTTTGTGTGTGTATGTGTGTGCGAGTATCTGGATCTAAATTTCTTACAAATAACACCGCGCTCGGTTCGAGCCCTGACGATGACGACTATGACGGCCTCTACTACTACTCTTACTGCTACTACTTCTTCTATTACCATTACTACTACCACTAATGCTACTACAACTACTGCTGCTACAAAGTGCTGAAACAACTTAAGCCACCCTGATCGTTTCAGTGGAAGAGCTTGCACCTCTTTGACATATGTATTGTAGCATAAGTTTTGCTGCAGTTAAAAGAAAAACCAAACGGCCTGGTTGCATCGAAAACTCCACCTACATCTACAGCACGGAAAGCTGCTTAAAGAAGAGAAGAAGAAAACTGTTTCGATGGCTTCAGCTTATCACAGATGTTTTACAACCGTTTCTTCTCTTAAACCCCTTTGATATCTGGTAGCCCCATCTCGTATAGGTTCTCCCACTCGTTCGCTAGTTGGTTGTTTGTTGCAGCATTTCCTTCCTCCTCTTCTGGTTATCAGCGTTCTCTGCAGCATTCCAAGTTCGAATCTAATAGGTTGCTGAGGTCAGCAAATGCGTATGTGTTGATGTTGTTGCTAATAGGAAGATTTTCTCCGTGCTCTTGCTCTTTCTTTTGACCTTCCTATCTCTTTTTCATATAATTGTTTTGTTGTAGGCCATTAAGTTACGCTAAGTACATCGTTTTTTGATGACATATTGAATCAATTAACGACTTGTTAGTGATGTACCACGTACCAAACTTAAAAAATAACCGATTATAACTGTACACTTTACTCGACAAAACGAACGACCCTTCAAGGGAACTGATAGTTCACGATTTTAACAGATTGATGAGTGTAAATCACGTCCCTATTTTACGTTGCATACCATCTCTAGCACCCACTGTAGCGGTTGTTGCAACGAACGATGGCAGTAACCCACCCGCACATAAACCCGAAAAGACGTAAAGGCTTCGGATGGTTCCCCAAACGAGCCGTGGTGTATGATAATGAGCTTTTTAGCATATCAGAATGTTGACCCGGTGATGCCGAGCAGTGCCGTCCGTTGTACCGGTAGCCGATGGATGCATTATGACATCCCTGTCATCTGTACCATCGGAGGGGTATTAATTAAGAAATCATTAAATCAAGCCTCCTTTCCCCGCATCGAACCGAAGCAATGCAGTTTGCCGGGCCGAAAATGAGGCTCCGACTTCGTTCTCCGATCGAAACGGAGGGAAAATAATGAGGTACCATTGATCCCATGAACTACGGCGTAGGACAGCACTGATGCTGTCTTCCGTTTCCATTGGCATGTTGGATGTGTGTGCACCGTTTCACACGCACGTGGGATTTAATTAAAGACAGGAAATGGTAACTGTGGCCGCCTGGAAGTTGGAATGGAAGTTACACAAGTTAAATAATTGCCAAATAGAGGGAGAGAGCAGCTGAAAAAATAAATGCCACCGAGGCGAGTTCGGTAAGGGAATGTTGTGAACCACCAGGCGCCCCCATCGAACGTACAACCTACCGGGCGTCTCCATTGGAGTGGCTCACGTGAAGCACCAGGCACCTCCATTGGTATGGGAGTTTACGATAAAACACCAGGCACCTCCATCACGGAAGTGATTCGATGAAAACTTAATCATTTTCATCCCAAGCTAAACATTATGCAAAGCTGCCACATTCTTACCGTTTCTGGGAAGCAGGATTGGATGTACTCATTGCGGGAGATCAAACTTTTTGTTCTTCTCCCCTGGGGTGTCTGGGAACGACTTGGACCGCCGAGGTGATCAAGGGCTGGCTCAGCTCTGTAGTGTTGGGTTAGCACAAGCAGCCCAATGCCGGACGATGCGCTTTCCCATCCCGCTGGGAAAACGCTGCTCAGGAGCACACTGTGTTTACTCGCTCGTGCAGGCCAGAAAGCCGCCTTCGCAACTCAAGTCAACAGCCCCACGCCGCTCCCATTGCCCGTTCCGGTGGAAAACATATTTGCTTCCGGTTCGCAGCTCCGAACAGTTGCTTCGAAAACACATCTCCACGGTCGAAGGATTTGCAAGGTAATTGCAAGTCAAGTCGAAGTGCAAGTGGTTCCGCAAAACTTCCTTCTTTGCGGCTATGTGGTGTCTTCCCCATCCCTTTGGCCACCCCGGTACGTTGGAGGAGCGCAAGACCATCATTATTTGTAGCAGCATGCTAACGAATGAAAATTTAACGGAAAAGAAAACCGACTCGCATCGTCCTCTGACGCTACTTTGGCAGATTAAATTTGCTCGAAGAAAATTGTCTACAGCTTGTCTGTGAGTGGTGTGTGTGTGTGTTTGCGGCCTAGCAGCTCATACGGTTTGGTGGAACATGACCTGCCGGACCTGAACTCCACAAACTATTCGTGTAGGGGTTTGTGTAGACAACTTTTCACCCCCTTATTTGAAGACGAAAAACCATTCCAGTTCCGAGAGGAAATATTTGCACACAAAACCTACCAATTAAAGTGAGAAAAAGGGTCGGGAGAAGGTTAAAAAGTAAAGTTCTTTATGCACATGAGCAATGAACCATTCAACTCAAGTCAGCTGGTGACATTTGGAGAGGCTTTTTGCTTGCTAGCCGACATTACGGTAAACCCAGCCCAGTGTCGAAGTGTGTACAGACGCTTGTGAACATTTCGTGCAAACCGGACGGGGATCACCAATTAGAAAGCTTTGGGAATTTGTTTTCTACAAACTCTAAAGGGGTTTTATCCTGAGCCTACCATTAACAAGCACGTCTTGCCTACCATAACGTTGTAATGCATCCATTATAAGTTGAATACTACCTTCAAGTGAAAAATAAAAGCTAGAGAGGAAGCAGTTGATTCGAAGTAGGTCACTTGCCTTGCCCAGGGCTCGCAGGCAAACATGGGTGTGGCTTCCCCGTACCGAACACCGATGGGTAAATACCATCGAGATAGACGTTGGAAAGTAATCTCAACGCGCTGAGGTGGGGACGATTGTCCGCCCAAAAAAGGCCGGGCAGCTTTTACGGAGGTTGTTCCGAAACGCCACTCTGTGTAAGTGATTGAAGCATTCGTCGTCTTCTCAGGCGGAGATCTAATGGAAGGAATTTCGATGCACTTTGCGCAAAACCCTTCCATTAGTGTTTGCAAAACAGCCCAAGAAATGTCTGATCGCTTGTGCTTCCAATAATAATTTCCAGAGATTTTCAACTCAAATCCCCTTTCCAATTAAAGTAGCACCGAACGCTTTAATTGGACGTTGCGATGCCTTTTGCGCACACTGGTCATCGCACAACAAGGGGGTGGTTTTTCTCGCTCAAAAGTGTGATTGCACTGGCAACAATCAGGTGGACTAAAGGGACGAAGAAATATAATTGCCTTCTTGAGGGGAGGGAGGAGGGGTGTGCCTCTCGAGTGCAACACTGTAGCACAATGCATAACACACAGACCCGCACCCCTTCGCAGTTATGCTGCGATGAATAATTACGCGCGCACAATAAGAGTCTGCATTATTCAACGGGAAATTAATAATGGGCACACGTACACTCGTTGCTCTGGAGCAATCATTATTATTGTTACCGACGCACACACACACACATACCGAGCGTCGCCACAGTGTTATTAGATGGACGGTCTTTTGTCGCTTCCAGCTGCGACGTGTACACATATATCACTTACAGCGGTCAAGATAATGTCCCCGGCGTCAGCCAACAGCCGATCGATACGGATGGCTCGGAGTCGTTGCATAAAGTACGCAGCATATAGTAGTACTTGCGAAGAAAATAATCCCTTTCTGTCGACAGAAGTACTTCGCTCAGCTAAAACATGGCCGGGTGCAAAAGTTCGAAGGTTTAGGTCTTTCGTTTGGTGGCCATTTTGTTTTGTTTTTGTTTTTGTATTTGTTTTTTGTTTTATTTTTGTCGGACATTGACTCGATTCATTTTACGACCGATGAATGTCGGTTGTCCAGTGGCTTTATCCAAACGGCTTTCTTCTGCTCCGAGTAAGTGCCTGCAGGTAGGCACACCACATGACACCACGGCACGGTGGTATGTGAGGCGGACATTTCGGGAACAAAATCGAAGTGCTAAAACGGGCTTAAATGATAGTTAGATAATTAACAAAGAAAAAGCCTTGGTATAAATTCAATACATTGCTCAACGTTGTAAAGTTGAAAAGGGCAAAAAAAAGTCATTTTTTTTATATTTTAAACGCAATTTTGACAGAGCTGTGATAAGGTCGATTTAAAATTAATTCGAATTTTTCTTTGTACTCCAGTGCGATGCAAAAATATATTTTCGGAACAAGAAAACAATTTTATCATTCACACAAGTACAAGCATTGACATACCTATGATAGCAAAAACAAAAACCAAATTTCAAATTCAGGTATTTAATTAGTAAAAAGCCTTAAAATGCAACTGGGAAAATATGACTGCATGTGAATAAATATGTAAACACTCAGTCCTGGTTGATTTAGCTGCCTGAATTTGTAGCTTTGATTCTATTAAGTAAAGGTACTATTACCGTACGCTGTATGGAGTATTGTATTACCAGGAGCTAGTTAGTGTACTAATCAATTCTTTGAAGCATTACTATGATTTAAGAAACACACTTTTTCAAATATTCGTCACTTGATTAAATATATTTCCAGTGCTAAACCTTGTTCTTATTGCAATTCTTTCTTTGGTTTTTGGCAAGAAATTGGGTTTTACCATGATTTCGATTCAGTTTTGCTTGAAACCAATCCAAAACGTAAAAAAATTGATCAAAAATTTAAAATGTTCGCTTGATTGTCTTACCTTGTCCCACTGGGCACGTGTGTCAAACTTGGCTGTATATCCGTAGGTCAGCCAAACTCCGTACGCCCCATTTCCCTCGGATCGGAAGGCTATTTTTCCACCCATCCTCAAGTCGATGCGAGATTCCCAATCGGAATGCAAGAAAGCTGACGCTTGCGGTTGGCGAAAAACACTCCATTACCCCCAAAAGCATGGTTCTTAGCGCGGGCCGAAAATAAACCACCGGACAGTGTCTTGGGCCGAGGCTACGATCCTAGGATGGATTCCGGGTCATCCCGGCAAGCATGACAGCTATTAAATCGAACAGTCCACACGGAGAGGATCATTTCGGAATGGCCTATTAAAACCCCAGCTCGGAAAACGTCCCAATAATTCCACACATGCACCGCAAGATGCCCAACGTGCCGGGAAATAATTCCATTTTTCTTCCACCGCTTTCGCCGGCCGAATGGAGCGAATAAATCGGACCTTTTGCGAAAACAGTCCCGGCTATAAGGGGGCAACACTCGAACGCTACCTTCTGCCCTTCGCCAGTGGTTGGAAGTTGACAGACGGCGAAGGCAGGACGAAGATTGATCGAACGTAATGAACGATCCCAGCTTTAAGCTCCATCAGATGGCTGCAATTCGGGGATACGAGGGGGAAAGCTCTGGGAGGTGAAGGTTTCGCCAGATGTTTCCGGCGTACGTTTTTCCAACACGCCATGGCGGCGGGGGACTTTTCCAGCAGTAATGTTCGGATGTACAATCAGGGGCTGAATACCTGTATTTATTCACTTGAGTAAACGGTTTTCTTCCGTTCGCACTCGATATCCATCGATTTTCCCTCTTTCTCTCTGGCTCTCCATGTGTCTCCGCTTGCCGCTTGCTCTATCCGTCACACCCGTTACTATCTCCTTATTTATAATTCTCTTTCACTCCCATCCAGGGAACGTTGCTTGTTTCGCCTTCTTGAAGGATCTCCACAGAACTTGAACTCCAAAGACGAAAGTCAATATCACTTTCGCCCCGCCGCTGTCTTCTGCCTTCAAGTGCGATTTGCAATCGGGAAACTAAAGACGTCGGCCACTATTTGCATTCTTCTTGGCAGGAGAACCTCCACCCCACCCATCACTGCCTCTTCCTCTTCCCCTCACCGAAAGGAAAGCTTGTTGTGTGCTGGGTTTTGTTTACCAACGGGTTTTGTTTCGCAAAACCGACTCAGGCGAGAGACACAAACGGGAATGGGCCCGACGAGACCGAGGAAATTAGTTTTCCATGGCAGCGACCAACCGCACCACTACGCATGCACAAGCAACAGGGATGGTATTTGTTGGAGGCTTAGTGCCGGGCTTTGGCCGTGTTTATCTGCACAGCCTGATCGATTCGGAAAAGCGAACGAAATGCCAGGGAAAAGTTGATTTCCAAATGCCACCGGGTATTAGAGAAGCCAGCATTGAGGTGCGCTTTCGTCCTTTGAAGAGCGTTCGAGGGGACCGCTGTGCGATTTTCTATCCCTTGCAAATACGATCAAATATAACCAAGCTTTAAAACCATCCTGTTACGAGTTTTACTAAAAATAAAACTAAAATACTTCCGCCACACCATTTTGCTAGACCACGTTCAAACAGCGATGTATCCACCTGTCACCGCTTGGGATCCATGTTGATACCATTTAAGCCAATCAGACCATCCATCTCTTCCGCTCACTTGAATCTTTCAAAAAATTTAAAGGAGGCTTAAAAAGGGACAGTTTAGAGCTTCTTCAACCCTTCAGGTGACATGCTTTAGGACCTTTCTGGTTTTCCGCGGGTGATCGGTACAAATACCCATCTTTTTAGGTATATTTATTCACGCTTGTTTTCCCAACGCCTCGCTCATTTCTTACAAAAAAAAGGTGGGGATGGTGCTACCTGATGGACAAAAGCTTCCATTACAAAATCCCTAAGCCCATTTCACGCAGAAGACCTCTACGCGTACCAACTGGAAATTTTCGTGCTTCTTCGTCAACCCTCATCTTGTAGTCTACCCCTTCTTTCTGGGTTTCGTATTATCCGCTCTATCTTTTTTACTTCTCTCTTTCGCTCCCTATCGCTTTCATTTCGCTGCAATGAACCCGTTCAGGACAAGATATTAATTATGATAATAAACCAAAATCATCTGATTACCATTGTCATAAGGAAACGGGAAAAACTCAAACCACATCGAATGCCGGTAACGATTTGAAACGTACTAAGAAATGAAAACCCTAAAGCTTATTTTCCATGGTGTTCAGCACACTAAGTGTTTGCCAAGTATGTTGTTATAGTTTTACGGTGCGAAAACAGTTTTTATACGTGCAAAGGATTTCAATTTCTAGTATCTGCCATCTTGGGTTGTTAGATTAAAATGTTTTGGATAGACTGTAAGAAACAACAGCAGAAGCCATCTAAACGCTTCACAAACTTGCCGTTAAAAAAATCATTCAACACATTGACTGCAATGGCTATCATTTTTGATACCCGGCTGTCATTAGTTCTAAAAAGTTTGTGCCCCATAAATTAATAAAAATGCATCGAACAATCCAAATCAATCATCAGAAGTACTTAATTGGGATGCTTAGCCTTTGTTCGGTCGTCGAATACCGAACAACCATCGTCAAAAAATATTGTTCTAAAAATGTACTAAAAAAAGCTTAGCAGTCGACGTTTTCTGCCAAGCAGATTTAGTACACTTTTTCAATACAATCTTCTTCGATTATATTTGTTTATAACATTTATTAAATATTCAGTTTTCGACGACCGCGCAAAGACTTACCATCCACGAGAAATAGTTTTAAAAATTACTATAGTTTTCATGTTGCATTTACATATAATTATGAGGCAAAAACTTATGACAACTGCGTATCAAAAAAGATAGCCATGGCAGTAAACGTGTTAAATGTATTGATTTCATGTTTTCGCTACCATTTGCACTTTAGTGGGATTTTCATTTCAAAAGCTCCATCCCTTAATTGTCCACTCACCGAAAGGGTAACAGTTTGGCCTCTCGATCAATGTTCGCTATGACACACTTCACCTTTTTGAAGGGCTCCTCAATCAAAAACTTCGATCATCACCGAGAAACAGCGACATACCAAACAAACAAAACAAAGGCAAAGGTAAAGAAACGCCCTACCGATGCAAGGTGGCTGCCAACATGGCGAACGAGCGAAACAAAACGATTGATTCAAAACAAGAAACCAGCAGAGAGAGAAAAAAAACCATAGCAAAACAACAGCAAACAAAACAAAACGCTTGACATACCAACCACAAGGGGAAACGGGCAGCAAACGCAAAACGATATCAAAACAGAACGCAAACAAAGCGCAAAACTGCCATGCCAAAAACGCCCGCTTTCCGTTGTAGTAAACCACACTGCATCATAGTGCATTTTTAGCGTTTTCTTTCCGTTTCAGTTTTCCGTTTCGTTCTTCGTAACCAAACCCCTACATCCAGCCTGATAACTGCCGATGAACGTTTCTAAACTCTTCTCTTCTCTTTCTTTTCTTTCTTTGCCAACCAAATGTACTAAAACCGTACCAAAAAAAAAAACGAAAACGAAAAAAATAAACCAATAATAACGAACCGACACGAAACAACTCGAAACTGCGTTCGTTCGTTCGAAAACCACACGCACACACCCGTGTCGGAATGGAAACGTTCTACTAAACCAACCGACCAACCGTATATGTGTTAAACGAAAACTGCAAACTAAAACCCAACTACGCAACCGAAACAATATGTCAACAATGTAAAATGCAAACGTACCAACGTCATCGTTGCTCGCGACGTCAACGACACGAAAACAATGTGCGAACAAACACTCGTCCCACGCTGAACCCTGTGTTGCCTGCCGTGACGTTGCTGTAAACGAACCTCGCGTGTTTTAACCCACAAAAACGTTATCAAAACGAAACAACAAACCGTCCTATCTAAACGTTATTGTGCTGCAAATGGTTGATCAACAAACATCTCAATGTATATAACGGACTGATGCATTTTATGCATATCGGCCATCGGCTTTTCCATTTTCTCTTTCTCTCTTTCTCAATCTCTTTCTCCCTCTCAAACACACACACAAACACTCAATCTTTGATATCTGTGACTCATCACATCCTGTGCGTTCGTGTACATATGTCGCTATGCCGGTGCAAAACGTCAAACGCAAAATGCCGGACAAAACAAACAAACCAAAACCAACCCAATAACAAAACAATCTAAAATCAACCAACACGAACACTGGTGCGAAATCGTAAAAACAAAAACCCTAATGAAACATAACCTTCGAAAATGTTCGGTTCGAACAACTACAGCCAACTATCACGGCTCAAACACAGTGTTTCTAGTCGGTGTTTTAATGTCGGTTGTTGGGGGTGTTTTTATAACGTTTGCTCTGATGGCTTTGTGCTACAGGTCAGTTGTAGTACATAATAACTTCTCCTTGTGCCTAAGGTTAGTGACTTTTTTCCGTTTTTGTTCATTCTTTTCATTTTTATCACAAAAATATTACTTCTACTGCTACTTAACTACTACTACTACTACTACTAATACTACTGCTACTACTACTTAACTACTACTGTTATAACTAAAACCACCACCACCACCACTACTGCTACTTAACTACTACTACCACTGATACAACTACTGGAACTACTAAAATACCACTACTACTCTCGGCTCCCTGATCTTCGTGAACTGAACAATCTGCCCCTCAATCTGAACTGAACCTTTCTTCTCTACCACCTCTCGACTACTAACCCACTGTCAGTAACTATGCTTCTACCACCACCACCACCACCACCACCACTGTCCCCTTCTTACCAACATCAATACTTCAACTGAATATACTACTAATACTACTACTACTATAACAACTACCAATTCCACCAACCCATTGCCATTCAACCAGATTATCTATTCCGATACCTCTCTCCAACCTCTACCAACGCCCTTTTGCCACCACTTATACTACCACTACTACCACCACTACCCCCACCACCAACACCACCGCCACTCTAACTACTACTACTACCACTACTCTTTCTTCAAACTGTGCCGCGCGAAAACTACGAACGTTACAAAAAGTATCACCAGTTTCCGTGACGGGTTTGAATGTTGCTCCTCTGAACAATTCATGCCAAAAATTCTGCTTCTTCCCGCTTACACTGAGCCCGCCAAGCAACCACTACCGAAACCCCAAGAACCCCCAACTTGCTCCTCTTTACTACACCCTTTACCATAACCGCCCGGCTTTCCCGAAAGCGAACCATCTTAACCATGGCTGTTAAGACCGTTTCACCTGCCGACACCTCCCAAAAGTGGTTGTGAGCGACGCGCGTTCCCATTTTGCTTTCGTTCGTTTATCCGCTGTGTTTTGCGTTAGCATTCGCGGTCTTCCTAGGTGTTTTTCTTCGTTATGTTTCTTTGTTTCCTTTTCATTTTCTTACGTATCTGTGTGTATCAGCTTGATGTGATTCTAAACACATTTGAGATTAACCTTACCTAAACGAGCTCCTTGTTTGCGTCTTACCGCGCCCGATGATAACGTGCCTTGCTCACCCAGAACAGTCTTCACAAGATACACTACATTGCAACAGATACGAAAGCCCACGTCTGCCTCCCAACCCTTCCATCACCCTTTCGCTTCTACTGTCTGTCTCTATAAATCTATCTCTCTCTCTCTCTTTCTATCGCGCGTTCTCTTTCCATCTCGCGTTCTCTTTCTATCTCTCTCGCTCTTTCTTTCTCCTCTATCCACCTTCACTTAAAGATTCATCCTTTTCCTTTTTCGTTCTTCCTTCACCTTTCCTACTTTCTCTGTCTCTCTCTATTTCTCTATCTCAGGCTCTTGGTCTCTCCCTTTATCTCTCACTCTCTCTTACACTCTCTTTCTCTCTCTCTCTACCCCATTGTGACCTTCCTCCGATTGTTTCCCAAAAAAAAAAACGAAACTCTCAACCATCTTTACCGGGAGATTACACAATCGAAATGTCTAACCCGATTTTACCAACTCTCTGATTTTCAGTTCAATCATGAGTCGAGTGCGAATGTCGAATCTTGATCCGATTATGTACTTGTTATACATTTATCTTGTAACTCTTGCTATTCTGAACTTTACACATTAACGCTATTCTGTGATAACTGTGATTTGTGTTTGAGTTTGCTTTTGTTTATAGAATCATTTATTTTTGTAAACTTTTATCTAATTTCATGTATAGAATTTGTTTTTGTTTAGATAAGATGTTGAATTGTTGATTTGCTTTTCATTGTTACCAAATCTGTTCCGTTGTGTTTTGTTTTCAAATTGTCTTCGAGCCATAGATTCTTTGAAAACATTTTCCAAAGCATATCATAAATATAAATTAAAAGATTTCGTTTGTGAAATATTGGACAGTCACAATTTAAATGTTTTTATCTATGTTCTCTTTAAGTGCAGGGTAACTTATTCATTATAATTTTGTTTGTCTTTCTTTTCCTTTTGTATGGTTTGATTTATTTATCGTTTTGACGAGTATCTCTTTAAAGGCGCCTCCATAAAAGGATGTGCTGCTCTGTAAATATCGACCAGTTAAAAACGTTGCTCGTACTGCCATTACTACCTCTACTTATACTACTACCACTGCTACTACTACTGTTTACTAACTTACACCTTCCAAGCGACGCCCCTCCCGGACAACCCGGGAGGATGCTTGAAACGGATAAAACTATTGTATTACTAGTGTTTTACCTTGCATGCTTCAGGTTTCAGCTTTAGTTTGTGTTTAACTGACTAATATTTATACTTTTTTTTAAATGGTACTAACAACTCTCCATTTCAGCATGGCATGGTTTCCTTTTGCATGGATGCTGATTCACTGTCGCTCTTTTCTCACTTGCCTGTTCGCTTCTTTACATACTTTCCTACTTATGACGTTACTTGAGCGCTTTTGTATGCGTTTCTGATATATTTAACATCGTTTTCGTAAAGTGTTTGATTGCATGTGCATGTGCTGAGCCAATCTCAAATTATACTTAACACAAAAGTAAACATGCTGCGACTGTGAGTTGCGTAGGATTTAATGCATGTGCCAAAGCATCCAAATAGTATGGCCCGTAACATGGTTCAACCATCGTAATTAAATCTCCCCGTTTTCTTGTGTTCCGAGTCTTGGTTTTCGCAAGCGAAATAAAAACATAAACAGAAAAAGCACACCAATAATCAGGAATAAAGAAGAACAGGAATCGTGGGGGAAAACGAAATATTCGAAACCATACATCGAAGACAGCAGACCCAAAAGCCGTCGTATGATCATTTTCCTGTAGAGTTTTCCCAGCCAAACAATGTCTAACGATTTGGTTTTCATCCTCCATAACCTTAATTATTTGTTGTAATTTTATGTTGCCTGCAGTTTTCCCTTTCACAGTCAAGATATCGATATCGATAACGATAATTGCAGGAAAAGCAAGCACAACACATCGTTCCCTCTTCATAATATTTGATTTGGGACTCAATTTTCCTCTGCATTATAGTTTTCAATCGAAGGGAACATTATTTCGGAAATTGTTTTAACCTAACTGGTGCACTCCGTATCAGCGCTTCTAGCTTCTGCTTTCCCGTAGAAGTATATGAGTTTTCCGCATCATTATGTGCTTCGTTCACTTCGTCTTTTCGTAGTACTTTTCGCAACCAACCTAGAACCCTTCTTGTTCACCAACTTTTCCCCTTTTTCTTGGCTCATATACTAACCCTACTTACGCTAACCTAACCTGCCTTTGTTGACCCTCCCCCCTCCCCCTGCTTTCCCTTCTCGCTTTCCACCGTACTCTCCTTCTAACGGACCCTCCCCCAACCCCTCGTTCCCACCTCCTCTCTATTTCTCTATAGCCAGCACCTGCGAATTCCCCTATTTTCCAACAAACCGATTTGTCAACCCGTTCCCTTTTCCACCCACGATAAAAAAGTTATCAATAAAATTTAATGAAAAAAATGTAATAGCTCACCCTCATCTCATACCATTAGCATAACAAAAAAAAAAACAACGAATGCTAAAAAAAAACACTACCGCTCTACCAGGTTCAAAACTGATCTGTGATTTTGTGCTTCTTCTCTCTTTCTCCAAAACACCTTCTCGAATTTCCTTCCACCCCATATCACCTCCGTCGTTGTACGGGAAAAAAAACGCCTACGTTGGGATACAAATCTGTCCTGCGCATTTGGATAAAAACAAAAACAACATTCATACACTCATATTGTTTTCCCCCATACGAACATTTGTAACGTTCACATACGCAAAACATAAACACAAAAAAAACAACCCACCGGTGATCGGATCGATCCTGGTTGTTATTTCTATTTTGTATTTTCATTTGTCGATTTGTTTGATTCCCCACGTTACCCACACTGCCCCGTTTTTTGTCACGTAAACAACAATTACCCCAAACACACACAACGAAACACCACTCGTGTGCGCGCGCGCGCCTTCATCGCCCCCCAAAAAAAAAACAATGCCATCATCTTCGTACCACCGAATCATCCGAATCACCAACATACAACATCGCGTCCTCCTGCGCCTTCCTGCGTTGGGTCTTGGCTTCGTGCATCGAACCTGCGAAACAAACAAACAAACGTCAAAATCCGCGAAACGAAAACAAAACCGCAAAACGCGATCAAACGCCAACCGTGTTTGCGTGTGTGATTATGTTGGGGGGCGTGATTTTAAAAAACACACACACAACACACACACATACACCGATGAATAAACAAATACAAACATCGATTCGAAACCGGGCGCAGAAAGAAAACCACACGCCTTAAGTACGACCCACCGTACGTGAAGAAACCGATGGCGAAGTACGTCGGTGGCGCCGCGACCGCAAACCATCACTCGCAGGACGACATTTCGCTGGAGGGCTCGAACAAGATGATGTTCGGCAACCAGACGACCCAGTTCAGGTAAGTGCGAACGCGAACGCGCCCCAACCCTCGAGGTACGCAACGAAAACGGTTTTTCCCCCCGCCCTGCCAGGTGAAGTGGGATGATGATGGTCGGCCATCTTGTCCGCCATCTTGGGCGACGAGGATCACCGTGCAAAAGCCGTTCAAAGTCCACCATCCGCGCCCTCCCACACCGCAGGGCGAGGGGAAGCAAACCGAAACCAAAACCAAAACATAAACAAACAAACGTCAAAAGCTCTCCAATATTCTTC
>KE524974.1:44156-51656 GCA_000441895.2 Anopheles sinensis
GATCTTTTCTCGATACCTCGTTTTCTGCCTATCCGTTCTTTGCTATCCTCCTTCTCTTCCTTTCAGTTTTCAGTTTTGCAAACCGAGGGTTTACCGAGACGACGCAAAAAAAAACAAAAAAAAACAAGCGCCATACAGAACTGGTGCTCGAGCCCATTTTTGCGGCTTTTCTTCCGTCAGTGGAAAATGCGGTTTTTCTTTCTCTCTCACTCGCGTCTGTCGATTCTCTTCTAAAGCCGCGTGCGTGTGCGTGCGCCACCAATATCACCCATCACGAAGCGTGAGCGCATACCAATAGCATACGAACACACACACAGGACTACAGTCGCCACTACAGACAAACACTGACACAAACACAAGGTTCAACTGTCAACCAGTTGGGCACCGTTCGGCTTTAGTGTATTTCATTAGAGAATTTTATAGCAAGTCACCATAATTAGCCACACAGGGTGCGAATGATTCTTTGTTTTTCTTTCTACCGCTTCTTCACTCACCCCCTTCAATTTGCGAAGTTAATTGAGTTAAACGAAATAGAACACGAAGTAAACTTAGATGCTGCTTTTATTGCCATGTAGTGCTTTCGGCGTTTCCTTTCCTTTGTTTTGTTTTTTTTTTCTCTCCCCCTAGCCCTTATGGTTGTCCGTTCGAGGAACGAGGACACTTAATTTGATAGTGGTCGCCGACCGGCAAAGTTTGACTATTAATCATTCCCGCCTTGCCGGAAAGGCACCAAGCATCATTTGTCATTTAAGGCACCCCTTTGCCATTTCTGCACACACACACACGCCCATACTAACGTCGGGTTTATTCAACCGGATCCGCACGGTTCAGTTCCATCGTCCAAACAATGGACCTCCGGGAGGATGACAGATGACACAAAGTTGCCGAAAATAAACAGGTAGTGAAGATTGTTTTAATGTGATCCTCTTGCTATTGTGTTCGGCTGTTTTCTTCTGTGCGTGGTGGTCAGTGAAGGAAGGAATCCCCCCACACACACACACATGTGCATGCGTACGTTGTCGTCGACGCACGGGGCTTAAGCTGTGACCTGATGTGCTGTGTGAAAGCACCGACCGCAAAAGGTGTCGGAAAAGTTTTCCCTTAAGCCCTGATAAGATGATCCTCCCGGCCCCATTTACCCATTTTTTCCATAGCAACGCCACATTGTGACGAGTACTAAACCCATCACAAAAGCCGAACGAAACACACCCACAAATACACACACACAAACAAACAAACACACGAATGGAATGAGAAACTGGAACCGGAAGCATTTGCTGCCAGCAGGAAAACAGGAACGAAACTAAATCAAACGGCTTGCAGTTTGCTAGAGTAACGCCCGTGTTTGAACCTTTGCATACGAGTTTACTTAGAGCCCTAGGCGAAGCTACTAGTTTGTTTTTTTTCCATTTTCTCTTTCCGCGTTTTTCGTTCTTTTTAATCCTTTGTTTCGTTTCTGTGTGTTCCACAGATGCGTTTTCCGAATATATATGAATATACCAACGCATATTCATATTCAACAGCATCTTTCCCTCTCGAAAATCGTTACCATCGCACATCGCTCACATTTCCTAACCACTGCCATTTCCACCCTGAAAACCGCTATTTTGTTGCTGAGTTTTCCGAGCCGACGATCCTGAGATCCTAGGCCTTTCCTTTTTCGCAGCCTTTTTTTTTCGAGTTGCTTTTAGAGTCTTATAAAGGCCACTGTTTTGCATGGCGCCGTCGGCTTTCAGTTCTCCTAGTTACGACAGCATAAAACGAAACCAAATAGGAACTTGGCGGAATGATTGCGTAAATGCTTCCCAATAGCACTATTTCGCGGTTTTCTTCTATCCTTTTTATCTATTTTGAGTTATTCCTTCAGCTCAGTTTTTCAGCCAACCCGCTCCCATACCTCTTAGTTACGGCTAGTAACCCTCATCGTAACGTTACTGCATCTTACGGGGCCAACACCGTAACGCCGACCCGTTACGCTAAACTGCTTAAGTTCATTTAATCCTTTGCTTTTTATTGTTTTGCACGAACTCCTTTGCGCTCTAGAATGAGCTTAGTGGAACGTTCTTCTGCTTTACACGTTCGTTAGACTTTCAATAGTAATGCACTCGTTTCAAGCCGAGTTTTCCTAATTTTGAACCTAAAATTTGTTATTGTTTTCGTTTTACTACATCCAAACCGAAAGTGAATATCGTTTAGGTTCGTTCTGGAGATGTCTTGCGTCGCTTGCATGTGCATCAGCAATGTGGAACGCGCTGAGCTAGTGAATATAGATTTTTAATTTTAAACGCATAAAACAACACAAGAGAGCTGGAAAGATGGTGAAAAACACGTGTGAAGCTTGTGCTAGTGAAATGCAAAAATCCGTTCAGCAGTTTTGTTTTCTTTTTCGAAAGACTAGCACATTAGTCTTGCAAGCATAGTTTGTTTTCCTTTACCGTTTTTGCCTTGCTCTTCTGCAATGCTTTAGATGCGCGCACAAATGCGAAAACGAAATCCAAATTTTCCAGCGCGAAACAATTTTCCGATTTTTCCTCCGTTTTGCCGTTCAATAATGCCGTGTTGCCAATCCAATGGTTTTGGACTTAGCTTTCACCCTTCCGTTGTCGTTCCGTTTGCTTTTCCTTCTCTATGCCTAGGGGACCGAATTTGCCGTTCGTTCATTTTAGCGTTTGTGCGTCCCGTTTAACCGTTTTCCTCCCTGCGCTCTGTCACGCCGTTTTGCCCCCCTCCTGTTTAAAATTCTTACGTTCATTCTTTAGACACTTTCATTCGGTGCTTACGATTGAGTTTTGTGTTCTACTTTTCGATTTAGTGCTCTCCTAGGTTGGTTTCGGTTTCACATGCAGCATTTAGGCGTTTGCTGCGTGTGCAAGAACGTCTCGTTTCTTGGTTTCTTTTCTTTTCCATATTCTATGAATTGTTTGTTTGTTTTTTGTTTAAACTAGCTCCTTTCTTACAGTTCCTTTTAGCCTTCTCTCTCTCTCTCTCTCTAGCTCTCTTTCTATTTTTCTCTTTCACTCTTTTTCTCTCACACTCTCTATCACTTTCTTTCTATCGATCTCAATCTATATAGCTCTCTGTTTCATTTTCTCTCACTATCTTTCTATCTCGCTATGTTTTCTCTCTTTCTCCCTTTCACTATCTATCTATCTATCTGTATCTATTTCTGCCTCTATGTAAATTCATATGCAACACAACTATTCATCAGAAGCATTTGAATTGAAATGTTTCAACGCACCCTGTTCAACGCCCTCCTTTTTCTTCCCGAATTTTTCCCGATTTTCGTAGAAAAACGTACGCCTTTTTACCCTTGTCGACGGTTCACTGCAGCGAATAGAACTAACATCCGCCATTTTCTGCTCTTCGCGCACATTCTCTTTCTCGTTCTCTCTTTCCTTCTCCTTCTCTCTCTCTCTCTCTCTCTCTCTTTCTCTCTCGTCCTCGAAATTTTTTCCCTCTTCCTGGTTTCTTTCTCGTCACGTAATGCCGGAACATCGCAATGGACCTGCGGACCAACGACCAACATGGATCAACTGGCCTGAACCCAACTGGACCGATCTGGATCAACGCTGGGATCAACCTCCCCTATCTACCTCTCCCCCACCCCCACCCCTCGGACCGCGAATTGCAGAGACCACAAGGCCATTCGTAGGATGACCGGATCAGTGAGCGAGGACGACCCGACCCATTCCGGTGAGTACACGCACGCACGCACGCACGAGATGCTCCCAGCTCTCACAAAACGCTAGGAAAAATCAGATACGAGAATTCCACTCACCTGAACGCTCAACCCATCTAGACCACCCCTCATCCTACCCCTCTATACAACCACTAGAGCGAAGGGCAAGACCTCACATGCAACAGAAAGCCACAAAACTCGCACTGTCAGGTACAGTAAAAAATGCTCGAGAAGCTAGGGACACGTCAAACACTACGTTGCGTTGTTAATTTTTTATTTCAAGGGACTATGGAGACGCCTTATGATTTAGAACAATTTAGAACAATTTAAAACTACCTTCCAAACACTAATTGGATTTTTGTTCCAATTTCATTGATTGATACTGCACATGAAAGATTCTCTGAGTCACTCAGCAGGGACTGCCTCTGGAGTAATATCCACGTAAAAGTACGTGATGGAGGCGCCTGGTGGTTTATAAGAACGATGGGTGCCGGAAAACGGTAGATGTTCTATTTTAAAATAAGTAGCTTTTTCTACACATGCTCACATCTAGGCAAACTTCTGTCAAATATTTTTTTCATAAAATGTATTCGTTCTTGTCAAATCTGTAATATTCGAGCTTTAAAAATTCCGCCCCTTTTCCCATTTTTTCTTCAAAAGAACTTCTGCTCTGTAGCAGTTAATATCGGTTTTCAACCTTTTGGGTCACAACAATGAATTCAACGTCCAGTCCTTAATAAAAAAACGTAGTTTTAAATGGCGTCGCGAAATTGTACTAAAATATATTGATCAAACATATAACATAATTGTAATATTGTTTAACTACACGGAATGGTTTGTCACTCAGACGCTTGGTTTCTTCATCGATTTAAGGCGCAACACTAGCGTTTTCACACGGTGTTAACTGACGTGGAAGAATTCAGAAGCGAGAGAGAGATTGAAGTTGTTCGAAATGAACCGAAAACAAAACATACCGGAGGAAGTCTCAATCCGTTTCACAATCGTCCAAGCGAATCGGTCAAAGATGGAACCGAGCGTGTATGTGAGCCGGCTCACACACACAGACACAAACACACACTTACACACACTGGTACAACCGATTTCCTGCCATGTGTGCAAATTGTTATTTTTCATGTTTTTCCGCTTGTCCGAACCAAGCCCGGGCGACTCATGTCCATCTGGGTTGATTTGTACCAGAACGTAGCTCGATCTCGGGTTTGGGGTTGGGGGAGAAACTGTCTAGAATTCCATCAGCCACCCTCACCCCGTCCATCCCCCCGCCGATACCGATGGTTGAGCTGCCAGGCAAGCAGAAAAGTAATTGCTTAAGTCAACGCTAATCCACCGCCGTTAAATTGAGCTGGACCGCTGAGCGCTTGCAGCCTGTGCGGATGATTGAGAATGCGAAAGGGCTGGTACAGCACGTCATACGGAATGGGAAATGCAAGGAAAGCACGGAAAGAGGGCAACGGTTTGGGGTGCGGGTGTAATAATGCTGTGAGCGAACTATTTTCCTGCCCGCTGATTGACGAGCATAGAAAAATAATGGCTACGAAAACTCGGCCCGAACGCTTGCCGGGATATTGTGCTGGTCGAAATGATTTGGTCAGCATATCCTCGCGGCATCCCCATACCCGTTTTTCCGAACTCACCAGCTTTGTTTTCCGATTGGTTGGAAATAATAAAGAGGCCAGAAAATAATAACTTTTCAAACAGAGCCACAAACTGGCCTTTGGCGTACGGCGTTTAGTTTGAACTTATCAAATGGCCCCGCAGCTAAACACATCCCATCAACAGCCATTTTATATTGTATCATGAGTTCTTTATATAACGTTATTTTGCTTTCCAAAAAACATAGGTTTTTGCATATTGCTACGAGTTCAATTTTAAAATAAATTATTTTAGTACACCAAAATTCCCACAGGATAATGGACAACTTAAGGTCGCTACTGGGACTTATACAAAAAAAGAGCGAGAGATACCATAGGAAAGCAGGGTTTGACCAAAGCAGTAGAGTTTTCCACGAGGAAACAGAGTTTTAAATAATAAGTACAACCGAGTGAAACTCCCAAAACCCTCACCATCCACTAAATTAGATTGCTTAAAACAATCAAATGCACTGATACACAGACGAACACACACTCACAGCACAGACACATACACACTTTTTCTCTCGACGGCTCATATCGAACTCGTGTTGAAGCTAAGGCTCGTCCTGTGGAAATTCATCATGGACAGAAGGCTGAACGACAATTAATCCTGTAGCATGAACCACCTTCATCCCCCATCACCCATTAAGCATTCCCAAAATCAATCGCACACACCCACACAGGTACACACACACACACTCACACACACACACACACACAGCCACATATGTACATTATATCGAGAGCAAAAATGCAGCAACTCCCCCGTCCCAGTTTGAGCTACCGTTTGATCTGAAACTCGTACCGCCGTGCCCGGTGTCTTCTTTCTTCTTTCTTTCTTTCTTTCTTTCTGTCTCTTCTGTCTCTCTCGCTACCATTCGTAACCGGAACGTACTGAATACAAAAAAAAAAAAAATAAAAAATAAATAACAACTAAAAATACAAAAACACCCATTTCGAAACCAAACGCTCGGAACGAATTAATAATCGAAATAATGATAAAATTATACCAACGAATAAACATAACCGAAATTCAAACGATCGAATTGTCAAACTGAACACAAACACGAACACACACACATACACACTGGACAAACTTTTCTGCTCGTCGCGGCCGCGCCTCCCACCGCCCCACCACTCCCTCCTACATCGTGCAACAACCTTTTTCCGATGATGACACACACACACACACACGCATACATAACTACAAACACACACTAAACATCGAAACGCAATAATTGCAAACTGGAATCGGAATCGAATTGACCGAAAACCCCGAAACCTGAATCTGGGCGCGGGCGCGCGCGGAACACACGCAGGCGAGGAAGAGACGGTCTCGTTCATCGACCTGCCGCCGAACAGTCTGTCGGGCAAGCAGATGCCGGAAAAGGGCATCCTGAAGAAGCACGGCTTCGGGCTGGTGCTGGGCGACGGGCCGAAAGACAAGTGGAGCGCGTCGGCGGCAGCGGCGGCGGCGGCGAACGATGACGCGCACTCCGATAATCTCGAATTGTTAGCTCAGCAAGAATCCACTATTCCTTCATCAGGTGGCCAGGTGGTCGTCGGAGTCGGCGGTGTCGGTGGCGGTGGCGGCGTCGGAGGCGGCGGCGGCGTCGGTGGTGGCGTCGGCGGCCCGGGCGGGCTTGGAGGCCCGGGCGTCATCGGTGGCGTGCTCGGCGGGGGCGTCGGTGGAGGCGGCGTCGGTGGGGTCGGGATCGGCGTCGGGGGCGGCGTGCTCGGCACCGTGTCGGACGTCGAGCGGACGATGAAGAGCCTCAACGGCTACCACGAGGACATCCTGGAGGCGCTGCGGTCGGCGGCGCAGGCACAGCGCAGCAGCGCCAACACCCCGTCCGGCAGCATCAGCGAGGAGCTGCTGCGCAAGACGCTAGCCGAGTGCGTGACGGGGGCGCAGATCAGCGCCGCCAGCGTGCATCCGCAGGATCCGCGCGACTACAAGCGCTCCGTCAGCTCGCGGACCGGCTCGCGGGAGAACGTGTGCGAGCCGCAGCCGCACGTGCTGAGTGACGCCGGTCAGACGGCCACGCTGCTCCATCACCACCGACAGCAGCAACAGCAGCAGCAGCAGCAACAGCAGCAGCATGCCGGCCTCCTGCAGCAACAGCAGCAGCAGCAGCAGCAGCAGGGGCTGCTGGGCGACGAGGACGACAC
>KE524974.1:56656-67173 GCA_000441895.2 Anopheles sinensis
ACGAATTACCGATCGACCTTTACCCTTTACAAGAGGAAAAACACATCCGCGAACGCTAGTGGAAACATCCTTCGTAAGCAAACAAAAACAACACCGCACACACACACACACAAACAAAGACAAACACACAATGAACATGTAGTTTAATACACACAACACAATGTGAAACCGTAAGCAGATAACGATTGGTAATAACATTGCGAAGAAAACAAACGCCCCAAATCAATGTCCTGTCGGTGGACGAATAAAAAAGGCTAGCAAAGGTTGCACATAATAACTATTGAACGAAGCAAAACGGAAGTGAGTGTGGGAGGGGGGTCGATCAAACCGTAGAGTAAAACCAAAAAACCTTCACACCCACGCTCACGCAAAAGTACACGTTTTACCGAAACCCGAACTCAGCCAAATAAACGTCAGAACATACCAGAATTAGCGAAAAACATGTTTCGAAGAGTGGAAGAGTAAAATGTATAAAGTTTAACAAGAAACCCCAAAAAAAAGCATCAAAAAACAGAAAACAAAAAACAAATAAATAAACACGAGCAACCCTTTTTCCGAGCGAAAACGGATTTGTCGTCCGGTAGGGACCGACACCGGAGGCGGAAAGGCGGTGAGAAGATAATTAATTAGCTAATTAATGAATTTGGTAGCTTAATGAGATTAATGAGATAGTAGTAATAAGTATTCAAATAAAAGGAAAACAAACCCTAATCGTACAGAGATGGACACCGCCAAGCAGCGGAGAGATGCATACAGCGAAGTTATGCATAAACCAAATAAAAACAGCAAATGGGGAGGGGAAAAAAATACTTCCGCCAACGGGCGCAAAACCGGAAACTGCAGGAAGGAGTAACATAAACACTACCAGTGAAGCGAACACGTTCATTTTTCTACTAAAATGCAGAAGAGGGCGAGCGAAACCCATTCAATGGAACAACAGCAGCAACCGGCAAAAGAATGCCGTGGAGTGCGCTCCAAAGCTGAAAGGAATAGTTTTCCGACCGGAGAAAAGCCCATGGAAGCCGTCAACCGTTAGCTTGACCTTAGATCGATCGCTTCGAGCGCATCCAGTGTGGGAATATTTTATCTATCATATAGTAAAATAAAATATTGAGAACAAAAAAAACACGGAAGAAGAGTGAGAACGCCATTAGCAAAATACAGTAAAAACAAGCAAAAAGGCATAAAATCGGATGAAAAGAGACAAAAGATGCCCGACGATTAATTCGTTGGAGGAAAAAAGAGGGAGGGTGCAATGCGAGGGGAAAAATACAGGAATAACAGCGACACAACACAACAGTAAACAATCGCCCATTACTCCCCTCAACCTCCACACACAAAAACACACACGCTCACATACGAACACACAGCCATACTAGAGGAGCCTTGAAAATCAAAATGGTAGCAGGATTAATTAAAGTTAAATCGGAAAAAGATCGGTCATTGATTTGTTAGGAAATAACAAAACAGCAAAAAAGCACATAAACCTTTGCCTTTAAGTTTATTCTCTTTACGATGGAAAAGCGCAGGGTTAAACTTCGAGTGACGCCATTTTGTTTTTGTTTTTATCTACCCATTGTTTGCGACCTGCACGCCACAGCTAGGCCGCCAATTGCTTCCGGTGAACTCTTTCCGTGAAAGTGTTAAGGGAATGGATCAAATCAATCGGAACACTAACAGGCAAACATGGACACAACAAACCGTACACACAACAGCAGAAACAAAAACACAAGAGAAAATAAAAGGAGAAGAAATGGAGGAAAAAATAAATAGCAGTATTAAGATTGAGTATGTATAGATGCAACTGAAACTCTATATATACGTACATATACATATTAAACGATAACAGGCAGATATAAGGAAACAAAGGAAACAACAAACAAAACAAAACAACAAACAACTAGTAGTGAAGCGTAAAACACATACCCACATCCTATTTAGAGAAATGAAAGTAAAAAACAAAGCGGTTTTTTGTACCACTCGGAGAAGCAGCGGCGATTTTCCTCTTAAGCAGCCATTTTTAAGAAACAAACCAAAAATAGAAGACACAAAGTGGTGGAAGGAAAATAAAGGAAACCTAGTGCTAATAGGACGACATGGCTCAAGCGCGACACGTAGGTTGAATTTTGAGCAAGGAAAAGGCACAGGGAGAAGGGAAATCGTAATCCAATCTGAGAAAGAGAGAGAGAGAGAGACGAGGGAGAATTTAATAAGCAGACACCCGAAACCGAAACTAACCTGAAGCCGGAAGGATATCGCTCGCGCCGAGCGGTCCCCTTTCGACCATCAACATAAATATGATGAAAATAATATGGTTCACACATACAGAGGCAAATCAAACAACCCCTTCCCTTTTGTTGGTAGGAGATGAGAGGGGTAAACATTGATAAAAAAACACCCTAGATCACACTCACACACACACACACGCATACACATGCCAAATGCACTCTTCATCTCACCTCGAGTGCATCATACACATCTGCAATTGCACCCAGAAGAAGCATTTAAATTTTCAAGAATACTAAAAATATAAGTGTGCGGCTTACCAATGACATACAATAGTAACAATCGCATAGACATCCGGTTGTATGCAGGAGGCGCGGGAGATCGTTATCACACACAACACACACGCGCGAACACTCGACATTAACAAATATCCATAACAACAACTCACACACACACACGCGCGGAAGCATACTGGAAAAAAAAGATGACACTTCGCAAGGAAGTTGCAAACATATTGAAAAAAGCCACATTCTAAGCCAATAGAACGAAGCCACAGCTGTTTTATCTAGTGATTGTTTACCTGTGGGTCTTCTATGTTATGTGTGTGTTTCCTTCTTCCATCCCAAGCTCCCCTCGTCGGTATATCCACCACTCACGTCCGCCTCCATACCACCAAACATTTCCACGAAACGTGCCACCACAGCTAGACCCAGCAAACGGGTAAACAGCAAACTCAATGGAAAGGTGAAGCGCCCATCCCTCATTCGACAAGAAACAGGAAAAAGAAAAAGCAAACGAAGTAGATAAAGGTAAACAAAAACAGAACGATACATGCATTGATTGGGATAAAAAAAAGCAACGGAGAAAACAAAACACTAACTAATCACACACAAAACAAAACAAAAAAGAACGGAAGGACGAGCACGCAGCGCAGAATGGACACATGAGAAAGTCAATTTTTTATACGAGAAAACAAACAACTAGAAACACACAACACAAAACACACTGCTTTGCTGCAATGGCAGCGAACAAAAATTACAAACAAACTAGAACAAGCTTAAACATTCACATCTTGAGTTGGGAGGGAAAGGATAAAAGGACGGGAGTGAAGAAGATAAACATGAAAGCCCAAAGAAGCAAGTTGTTTTAAAGTAAATGGAAACTAGAATAAGGAACAGCCTCGGACAGGTCCATTAAGTCAACTTTGTGTGCTGAATCGGATGTATGTTACAACGGTTTTTCCTAATAATAAACTCCAGCGCCATAGTTACTACGAACAAACAATAGTGAAGAATGGAAAACAGAGAAGAAAACCCTCACATTGTTGCACTGGAGAGTGTCAAACTGAATCCCGTGCAAAATACACATCAGGATACACGAAAGGAAAAACCAAAAAAAACGAGACGTGGAACAGCCGTGCGGGTTGCGTTTTTCTGGAACACGACCGGCCAGCGGAAAACGGGCAGGAAAATGGAAAACGGAACGGGTGCGTCGAGCCAGGATAGAAGAATCGTTGCATCGAACGAACGATGCACACGCACACCGGTTTCCTTTACCTCCTTCTCCTCCTCCTCCTCCTCCTCCTCTGCTGCTAACTAGCTTCCTCGCCCTCATGTTTCACCTACCATTACTATGCACCACCCCCCACCCCACACCCAACCCCGCACTCCTCCTCCACCTAAACCAACCCACTGATCCCTCTAGCGCTCTACTAGTCAAATATAAAATGCCAGCTGTCTGTACGCATAATGCCTAACTGTAATGTCTGTTTATTGTGAAATAATGGAAAAAAAACCAATGGGAAAAAGAATAGCTGAAGGAACAAATCACAAAACAAACAAACAAACAAACAAACAAACAAGAAAACTCCGAAAAACTTTGAAACATATGAAGGACGCGCAAGGTCGCGGAATGTCCCTAGGAAAATGTAATGTGTTGTGTGTTGAGAAATGAAGCCGATACAAGCATACAGAAATACACACGCGCACACACACACATACATACACACACACGCGTGGACACACACACACACACACAAACACATAAGAGCAAACAAAATTTTAGAACAAAATACCGGGGAATGAGGTAAACAATAGCTAAGCCCCACAAGTTTGCGTTCAAATGCGAGTATAACGTATGGGTGTATGTGTTTCTGTGTGTACGTGCGTACGTGATTGTGTGTGTGGGTGTGTGTGTGTGTGTGCGTGCATTTATTTTACGCCTGCCTCCGAATGGATGATTGTGGATGTGTGTGTATATGTATGTGTGTGTGTGTGTGCGCGTGAGTGTGTGTATGTGTGTCTGTGTGTGTGTGTGTGTGTTTGTGTGTGGAAACGCGCACGCTCACATTAGATAATTTAAAAATAAAAACACGAAAACCAATGAGTTTAAACGTATGAGTGTAGTAAAAGGAAAGCGTAGTAAATGAACTGGACGACAAGGAATACATTAAAAAAACAAACAAACAACAAAGAAAAGAGAAGTAAGCTCTTCACTACTGCGGAACCGGTTAAGAACGCGCGATGAAAACTTCGGAAAAATTGTGTAAGAACCAGCCGTGCAACAAATAAGCAGAAACAAAAGGAAAATGTCGTAAACGTAATTCTAAAATAGATGTATATATTGATGACTAGACAGAGCAAAAAGAAAAAAAACACGTAGCAAAGATAGGATAACAATGGGAAAACTGTCAAGGTAAAGCGAAAATTTAGCAAAATAAAGTATAGCACAGGAGGGAAAACAGTGTAGGGAAAAAAGGGAGAGATTTATGGAAAAAGGTTAAAGAGGATTTTCAAGTTCACAATTAGTGGAGCAATCACACCCAGCCGCAGAAAGGACACAAAAACACAATAAACATGAAAGCAAATAAAAACGCGCACACACACGCACACATACAAACATCGTACCAATCAGATTTCGGTGCTGATTGATGGAAGAAGTGGAGCATTCGATCCGTTTTCCGCCACGCGACGAATTAATACTGCCATGTTTTATTTTCACAGTTCCATGTGCTTTATTACTCTTCTACAAAGAGGACTTTTTCCGAGCAAAACTATTGTTTTATACGTTTTGAAAATAACAATTCGGCAACACCTTTCATACCGAAACAGAAAAACGTATAAACTTCTGAACAGCATGTAAAAACAACCTTTCGTTAATCGCGAAGTGCGTTGGTCTTCCTTTGGTTCGAACGCACATGCAAACCATTAATCCTTTCTCTTCGCAAGCAGTACTCACACATAAGCGAGTCGAGCCTGCTGCTCTTAACCGAAGTTTCCGGGATTCCCTTGTAAAAGAAAGTCGTCCGATTTAGTGTGTCAGCACCTAAAGAAATGGATCGATCACTGCGCGGAAAAGAAATGAGATACAGCCTGATACGCAGCTCCTTCGCATACACACATACATACACACGCACACACACGAATGCATGAAGTATTTAACATTTAATAAAACCAATCACAGGACTCGGGATCTTAGTTAAAATAAAACAATTCATCATAGGTTTTAATACACAGCAGGCTCTGAGAGCAGAGTCGTCGTCGTCGTCGTCGTCGGCGTTCGCTTCCCACACGAACCGGGTCCGCATCCGTAATGTCGCCAGGGCAAACCAACCAAACGAGGAATGGTGCGGAAAAACCATAAGGCACTAACACGCCGTTGTGAATTGCATCCAAATCGGGTCAGATTTCGCTTTTCCCAGAACCGACCGGTTGTCCGAGTGAATGTACGATGCGCGGAAAAGCGAGAGCTCCAAAAAAAACTAATAATGGATAGAAAAGAGGCTCCCCCTACCTTCCCTTACACGGATGGCGGTGGAAAAAGTATATCGTGTAGTTAAGAAAGAAAAAAAAGGCAGACAAACTGGAGGACTAGGAAAAATGAAACAAAAAAAAAGATATGCACGAAGAAACACATGGAAATGTAATTAATTAATTAGTTCTGTTATCAAACAATTCTAAAGTTTATCGTAATTCAGCGAAAAAGAAGGATGCCGAAAGAGCGTGGAAGTGGAAGCATGCAAACTGTCAAAACATGAATCCATTTACTAGAACAAAAAAGGCACTAGGCACTAAGATATGAATGATGGAAGGGAGCGCGAATGGAAGGGACAACTACGCAACATAAACCAAACACAACCTAACACTAGCATGAACACGATCGAGCAAAGGATGCTTGCGGTGGTGTATCGGATAACAAAACAACACGAAGCTGGATACCGAGCAGAACACACAACACGCGCAACTCGGAAGCAAACAAGCTATGAAACCGTTCCCCAAAGGAGGCACGGAGATGTCTGGTCCAAGGAAACTGTCTTCGCCGAGCCCGGCTCCTTTCTCCAACAGGAAAACAAACAATGAATATAAACAATCTGCGCATGGTAGATGTAAATAAAAGGAGAATTCTGAACCGAATCCCTTGAATTTCATGTAAAACTTGGCGTAACTTGGCGTTATTGTTTGGACGTTTGAATCAGACTGCGTTACCGGTGAAGGTATTTGTGAGCTGTTGTGCTCCTCTTCCTTGACGAATGGGAGTTTTCGTCCCTCCTAAAAAGGGTTGCTTCCGAATCGGTTCTGGCAAAGAGTGAACTCAATTTTGTCTCCGTTTGAAGCCCGTTCCTTTGGAACGAGAGCTTTATTGTGCCGTTTATTTTCCTGTGCCTGTATCTGCAGGGAGGTGTGTGTGTGTGTGTGCGTGTGTGCGAAGTGTATAGCAAAGTATGAATACCGATCCCCCAAAACTTACCCCAAATAATTCCATCTAAACAAAGGCTAAGTCGACTAAGGAAGTAAGTCTACCGATTTAAGTAAATGTAACCGTATGTTTATCGATGTTCTGATTCTGAATATCTGGTTAGCCCAGAACAAACAGACATGCAGAGATACTTAGACAAGCACTCCTACGCACGACACACACTCACACACACCCCTTCACAAGCGGTTGTTCGAACGAAAGGATTTGGGAGAAAGGAGTTTAAGGCAGGCAGGGATTTAAAAACGGTCGGATTGCGCAGAAAATAAAAAGAAACACTCAACCGGAAGTCAGTAGCAAAACAGGAAAAAGAAGGGAAAAGAATAAAGTGAATACGACACACACACACACACACACACACCCACACAAAGTATGGAAGATTGATGAATCCCAAACTCGATGGTGTTTTTAAATGTTATCGCCATTGAAAACAAACCGGCTCGACAAAAAAAAAACAATGACCACACACACACACACACACATACACACACAGATGGAAACATATTCGTGCAAACACACGCAATCGCCTATCAGCACCACTCACACATGTTTACAACACGCCCTCATGCATAAAATTAGACCGCATATGATTATGAGAAAAAGAAAAGCAGCAACGGACGGAGAAAGTTAATGATAGTGGAAAGAACGAAAAAAGGAAACAAGGAAAATCTGCACCAAAGCTGGAGAGATGGCGCACAGAGAGAAGGAAAAACAAAACTAACAAACAAAACTTTAGGAACAATTGCACCATTTGGCGTTGCATCACAAATTTGTGTTCGCTCCCTTTTAAGATACGAAAAAGAAACAGAAGGATAAGAAGCAGAAGGAAAAGAAGAAGAGTAAAATAGAAAGAAGTAAGAGCATAAAAGAAAACGAAGTAATGCAAAAAAGGTGAGGTAGTAATAGAAGAAGAACGGGAAGAGAGAAATCAAACGGTGGGGGGGGTTCGTATGTATTACTATCGTTTTCCACCTACAGGTTCGTATGTAGTCGTTTTCGAACAACAATTCGGGGGGTTTCTTACACGGTAAATTCAGAGAAAGTTAATAAGAAGCAACCGCAGTGTAAAGCGAAAGTCGTTTACATGCGAAGGGCCGCGGACGGTTCGAGTAAATTATACCAAAAATTAAAAGACAAAAAAACAACAAAAAACAAAATTAAAAGTCGAAACAAAACGCAAAACATAAATCTGTGGAAAAGAGGGAAAGCAAAAGAAAAATGAAGGAGAAGGTGGACATGAAAGCAGTAGATAAAATGAGGTCGCGTTAAAGAGGAAAGTGAAAGCATGCAACTTGCGTGAACAGAAAACCATAAACATACATACAAGCGCGCACACACACACACACTACACACACTACACACACTACACACACAGTAGAGACGAGCGATTCGAGCGTAGTAATTGAGGAAATAACAGTAAACTCATTCATGTATACATACACTTGTGCGCCAACATAAAATCGCTCATACATGCGAAACTATATGTACACATACATGCACACACAGGCAGTAACGTAAACCGTAAAAACAAGCGAATGGGGGCACCACTCGCCGGTGCAAGCAAAGGGTAAGCAGAAGGCAGAAGCGCTGGCGAGGAATAAAAGGAAGCTACTGCTGTGGGGAAGGAAAAGGAAGAAGGAAAAAAAATTAGATTAAAAACAAACAAAAAAAACAAGCAAGGACAGACACGTGTCGTAGCACACAGACAAAGTGAACTTTGTGTTACTTTTTATAATTGAAAAATAAAATTATAGTTATTGAAGAAAAACTGTAAAAAAAACCATCCCTGGTCGCCTCTGCTTTTCAGGTTGTAATATCACACGATTGTTGTGTTTGTTCGGTAAAGCTTCCCGTTTCGTATATTTTCGATCAGTGAGTATCTTTCTACAGATTAAATAATCTTTTGAACTTAAATGTACCATTATTGTTCCGCAGAAACTTATCAGCGATCATACATTGACATAGCAATAGCAAAGGGAAACAGTTTTTGGGAATAGTTCTCGTACAACGCTGCTTTCCATATTTTACTTTGAACATCTTGTTCAATTCTAATCGCACATCAAACAATGTCTCAAACTCTCGAATTCCTGATCTTCAGAAAGCGATAGTGTAAAAATTACAACTTGTTATCGTTTGCCTCTCCTTGAAAGCTATCAAGTTTTCTCTTTTGGATCTTAACAATGTGAATGTTCTTCACATTCAGGATCGGCTGCTTC
Organism: Anopheles sinensis; assembly: GCA_000441895.2. Lineage (NCBI taxonomy): Eukaryota > Metazoa > Arthropoda > Insecta > Diptera > Culicidae > Anopheles > Anopheles sinensis. The sequence goes on from KE524974.1 coordinate 65,851, forward strand.
TTCTTATCGTGTAAGCAGCTATCAGTTTCCCTGATTGACACCCACTTTTACCAAATCAAAGTATTTAACCTCTTTCGGTTTTACATTTTACAGACTTTTCGCTTTTCGATTCTAATTCTACTAGTTTTCCACTAGCTCTGTTCATAATCCCCCCTTCCAAAGGACCCAAACAAGGAGAGCTTAATGACAATTTATCCCAATCGAGCTGGTGATCTTCAAGTACTGGCAGAGGCGGATCAATCTATTCCGGGGCCCCAAGCGGTGGGGTAATCGAGGCCAACGTTGAACCAAAGCCAGGTTTAATAAGACTTGTTTATCAGGAGAAAAAATGTTAAAATAAGGCCATAGTTTGAAGCCATTTTGATTTGTGTTATAATTTGCTAACGGATTTAGATTCATGTTTGATTTTCAATTATTTCTATCACGTCATCAACAAAATGATATAATAGATAATTCACATTTCCATATCCACAATCTAAACAAGTATTAAACTTTCCCTAACTTTCCGAAACTTGCTGTTCATTACGGTCTCCAAATCCTAAACCAAACCGAAATAGAAATTTTCTATTTGAAACTATTGTGTTTAATACTTTCATTCTTTTCATTCTTTTCTTCTTGGATAATCTCATTCTTTTCTTCTTCTTTGAACACATTCAAATCTTTTCTTTTGTTAATAGAGGATATTTTATGTAAAGTGCAAATAACTACCATTGATCTTTTGATCTTTCATGGTCGCACAATACATTTGAAATCGCCCTCCAATTATTAAATCCTTTGATTAATTTCTACTGCGATATAGGAAATAATTTGCATCGATGACACTACACACTTATGCAAGTGAATCGCTGGGAAAATAAGGTCATAGAAAATACATTCCACCAAGGTTTTAACACGATGACTGAACGCGTATTAAACTTTCCTGAAAAGTAGCTAACTTTTGTACTAAAATATCTTCGAATTTCTTATGTAGACATCCTTCTTCTTTCTTAAAACCTTGACGATTCAAGAGCGGATTTTTACGAAAATTAGTGCACATACTGGTTAGGCATTGTCCACATCACTTCTTTCACGCTTCTTTCGGTTCTGTTTGTTTTGCATGTCAACCCCAGCGCATCTGAAGGACACTGCCGACCCCACTTTCTTCTTAATTGGCTCAGCATCCCCAAGTGGGACTAGGCCTCTTTCCGTAGAGAGTTTCTGTGACCGAAAAGACGGTATATTATAGATCGGTGGTCAATAGTTCGTAATACCGGGGGGTGCCAGACTCGGGATTTGATCCCACACCTACGGCGTGGTGTTTTCTAGCGCTACCGCTGCGCCATG
>KE524974.1:67193-95869 GCA_000441895.2 Anopheles sinensis
AAACTTGCATGCAACTTGCATGCAAGTCGTCGGACTGGTTTTTTCNCGCAAAAAAATCGGAAAACTTTCATGCAAGTCAAAAACTTGTATGCTCATGCATTCGACTTGTATGCAAGACTTGTACGTGAGATTTGTAAGCGAGACTTGCACGTGGGACTTGTAAGCGAGACTTGCATTTGAGGCTTGTGAGCGATAATTATTCGAAAAATACGGTTAATTGTTACATTTAAACGGTTTTTATTTATTTTGAATCGAGGATTTTGGCCCAGTTTTTGTCACATCTTTTTTTTAATAGCGTCCAAACGGCTTACATTAGAGCCGTGAAACTTTTAACGTAGCTAGATCTACTCGAGATCTTTCGATTGGTATGCTCTTTCTGGATGAAATCGGGTAAATAAAACATGATAAAACAAATGCCTAGATTTGTTTTTAAACCATTAATAAATAGATTAGGCTTCCTTATGGTGTTCTTAGATTTTCAGCCCGGGCCCCCTTAAGGTCAGAGCCCCCGCGGCCGCTCAGTCCGCTCATAGGTAGATCCGCCTATGAGTACAGGAATATATTGCTCATCTGATTCTGACAGAGAAGTAAAACGTGTTCATTCAGCGATAACTTTCCAATCTTTAGCTTTTGGACTCAAGGTGGTTGAAGGTTGAGAATACTTGTTGTAGATTTCTCTTGATGAATCATGCAACTGAAGCAAGTTATAACAAATTTCACATTAATTCACCTTGCATCGGATGCAGTAATCGCAAACGACTTGAGAGATTGCAATTAATTACTTCTGCTCATCACGCTGCGTAGCCACTTCACGCGAATTCTTCCAATCACCGTCAGCATCCGGCGTCGGTTGTAGAAAATAATCCTTCGTGCGTAAACAACAAACTTCCACACACGATTTGGAAGCCCTCAGGCGTTTGTGCGACTGCACCGTTTTCTTCCATATTTTCAGCTCCTTTCGTTAGCTAATCAATCCGCGCGATCACGTCAGGAGGTTCTTATCGCGCACGGTTCCGATTGCATAAAAGGAGCTTCGAGACATGGAGGCGGAAGCAAGCCGCACGCCGGCGGTCTCTCAACGAGGTCAACTAGGACATAATACAGAGCTAATAACGCCGGGCGACTGAATCGCCAGACAGAGATCGTAATAGTAAATAAAATGGAAAAAAAACTTAACCAACGAACATTCATCACTCACCCTTAAGGGTCCGGCTCACTATCGCATAAGAGAGAAAAACCTTGTTTATTTATTCCTTTAAACTGATCTTATTAATGATGTCCCAATTAAAAACAACAGGAAAAACTTTTCAATATCTGTGTTCTCAGAGGCGGAATTCGTCTTATTTTTACAAGAGCTTGTAATCTTATAGCCATGTTTGCAATATTGTCAAAGATTGCAAGTTCTTCTAACAATTCTACTGCTTTCTTTTTCTAAATACGTACCTTTATGTTTTGCAGGAAAAAAATTGTTTAAACTTTTCTGTTATTTTTCTTTACTCCGTGACATATCTTATGTTTATTGATCCACATGGGTAAAATCACGAGAAGAATCTGTTACAATTCTATCAATTTCGATTCGGATTCGATATCCAATTCTTTTTATAAATTCAACAAGAATATGATGGTGATGCGAATGTCGTTTAAAAAAATCATCATTTCGCAACAGCAATCCAAACACATAAACAAAAATGCCCTTTGTTGCCAAATCATAAGGACCAACTTTATTTTGAAAATTCGCTGCCTAAATACTAAATTCTTTGAGCTCAATACTAAATTTGGCTGAGATAAGGAAATAAGTTTGAATTGGTTAACATGTGCGCTTTTGCTGGACCATAATGAATCAAGACTAGCGAAAATATATTCTACCAAGGGTTTAATGAATATCAATAATATAGCTCTATCAAATTAAGCTAACAACTAGAAAAAAGCGGAAAATTAAAAATCATGAAATATAAGTGATAAGTAAAATTGGTGGCTTCTTTTTCGGTCTCAGCTTTTCAGTGTTAAACTTTAGTGTTAAACAGCGAAGAACGTTTTAAGTTAAAAATTGCTGGCTTTGGAAAGAAACAAAAAGTGTGCAGGAAATTATAGAACATAAAAAAATTGTATAGAAGTATCTAGGTAGGAACATGGAGAATCCTTTTAAATATTTCAGGGAAGTTGAAGTTTCAGGAGTTGTAATAAGTCTCATTGTACAAGAGCACCTTACGAAAACATGTAGATTTCAACGGGACAGTGTTAAAATTAGTACCAAAATGTTGTTGCTTACCTTATATTAACCGGCTTAACGATTCAATAAATGAGTGATATTCCTGGTAATTTTTATAATGACAAGTACGAGGTTAATGTGATGAACAAATATTTCAAAATCATGTTCCACATAGACCTCTTGAAAAAGATTTTCGCAAAAAAATCGAACGGCACTTCAAAATGTAATTGAACGCATCGTTTACCATCGACAAGTATTTTATTTGATTAAATAAATTGTTCAGTGTCGAACATTTTCCCCTCAAGGGTTAGCCTCGATCCCGGCCCGTTCGCCGATAAGCAGCGTGATGCACAAACATGCTGATGTCGAAGGCCGCCGCTACGGCGCGATAGAAGGTGTATAGCTTCCGTGAAGCGGCTTCCACAGCTGATCAGATAGCTGTTCGTTGCTCGTTCGTCCGTGGCGCATCGAGCCGGCATTCAATTAATTTAGTAGAGTGCCATGGATGGTTCGTTGTTATTATCAGCGCAAACAGGGCAGTCGGTCTCGATTCCCCGCTTGGGGACGCGGGTTGGGGTTCCGTCGGCGCGAAGGTGAGTGAAATAGTGCGACCTGATTTACCCTACGCAACCGGCGATCGGTAAGAACGGTGGACAGATAAGGGCGAGACAGAGTTAACTTACCATGCAACACGCTAGTTCCTTTCGGTCAGTTTCAGTTCGACCAGCGCTGCGGTGAGTGAGTGTGGTGCGGTTTAAGGTCCTCCAACCATCAAGATGATGTTGTGCGTCACATCACTGCTCTGCGCGGTGTCACTGGCTGCTGTGCAGAGTAGCGAGGCCGCTCCGGGCAGCACCTCTCAACCGCTGCTGGTGCAAACGTTCCGTCCGGGAGGTTTCCCATCGAGACTGCGCCATGCGCTCAAACCTCCAGCTGATGGTGGAGGGACTCCGGCACCGAATACGGACCACTCGTCGTCCGGGGAACAGTTTGCGGACGATTTTCTGTTCGGTGCAGCGACCGCAGCCTACCAGATCGAGGGTGCCTGGAACGAATCCGGCCGGGGGCCGAGCGTGTGGGATACGCTTACGCACAACCATCCGGAGCTGGTGGTGGACGGTGCGACCGGTGACCGGGCCGCCGACTCCTACCATCTCTACCAGCACGACATCGAGGCGCTCGGCACGCTCGGCTTCGACTTCTATCGCTTTTCGATCTCCTGGTCGCGGCTGCTGCCAAACGGCGATCCGTCCTCCCTCAACCAGGCAGCCGTCAGCTACTACAACGATCTGATCGACAGCCTGATGGCGATCGGCATCGAGCCGGTGGTGACTATGCTCCACTACGACGTCCCGCAGTATCTGCAGAATCTGGGCGGCTTCGCATCGCCGCTGATCGTCGAATACTTTCGCCAGTACGCGGATGTCCTCTTCCGCACGTTCGGCGATCGGGTAACGGGACACATGATGAGACCCCCGTAGGACAATCATTCACCCATCGGCATTCTTCTTCCGAACAGGTGCGGGTTTGGATAACGCACAACGAGCCGTACGATTTCTGCGTGGAGGGTTACGGAACGGGCCGGTCGGGGCCACTGGTGTACGCCACCGGCGTTGGGGAGTATCTGTGCGCACACCACGTCCTGCTCAGCCATGCGGCCGCGTTCCACCATTACAACGCGCACTACCGCCACGTTCAGGACGGTGTGATCGGGCTGACGCTCAGCGGACGGTTCTACTATCCGGCCACCAACGATACGCCACCGGCGGTGGTCGAACGGGCCCTCGAATTTCAGGTGAAACAGCGCTTCAAACCTACAACACCAAAATCGTTCATTACACTAGAATCTCAAAGCTGCATGTGAAACAAATATTGCAGATTTTTCTGTGTGCGGAATGCTTTTTAGTGATCACTTTGACCACTCGTTTTCAACATTATACATTTGAGTATATTGGAAAAGTATTTTGCAATGTTTTTAGGTTTGTTTTTTCAAGAACCTCTCAATCATTGGGTCAGTCTTTTTCCGTATTTTATATTTTCAAAATAACTGTGTGCTAGAAACAAAATAGAATTCCATATGTTAAGAAAATAGTTTCATATATTCACGATGAAAATTAACGTTATAAATTTACCTCAAAAGATAAAAAAGGCAGAACGGAAACAAGCTAGGGAAAATTCTAAGCTCCACAACTTTAAGGACAATTTCTGGCGTCATGTGTAATCGTAAAATATGAAATTAATTCTCTACCGTGACTTAGTGTGTTACGTTTATAACGTTTATGAATTTACAAATTACATATTGAAAACATAAAATATGTATAAAAAGTCTGACCCGATCTGTTTGGCCTTCGACCGAGGAGTTACCTTCTCCATAATGATGGAGAGGTTCAGCAAAACAAAACCAAAAAAATACTCAACTATGGTGGACGAGCGAAAATATACAAAAAAAGTAACTGTTTACGGTTTCAAAACATCGTTGAAAATGACGATGTATATAATTTTACAAAAAGCATTCGGGCAAGATTCCAAAGCAATGTTTTCAAGGGAGCAATGTGTTCCTACGTCTAAAGAACGTTAACAATATTTCATCCCTGTGAAGTTTGATATGTTAAATTACCCAAAACAAATGTTTCTCCACAGATCGGTTGGTTCTCGGATCCGTTGTTCGGCGCGGACGGAAACTATCCGGCCACGATGATAGCGGACATTGGCGAGAACAGCCTCCGGGAGGGACGCTACACATCCCGGCTGCCAACGTTCACCGACGAGCAGCGAGCGTTTGTTCGTGGTAGCTGTGACTTCTTCGCGTACAACTACTACTCGAGCCGGCTGGCAACGCTGGCCAGCGGAGATTACGACCCAACGGTGCCACCATCGTGGGCCCGGGACGCGCGCATCATCCAATCGGTCGACCCCAGGTGGGCGCGGGCCAAATCCACCTGGCTGTACGTGGTACCGGAAGGGCTGCGCGGCGTCCTGAACTGGTTCCGGGTGCGCTACAACAACCCGAACGTCCTGATCACCGAGAACGGCTTCTCGGACGACGGGCAGCTGCAGGACACGGGCCGCATCGACTACTACCGGGACCATCTGGCGGCTGTCCTGGCCGCGATCAAGCAGGATGGCTGCAACGTCATCGGCTATACGGCCTGGAGCATCATCGATAACTTCGAGTGGCTGCGTGGCTACAGGTACAGCTCCAAACCGTTTCTCTGTATGTTGGGGTTCCTTGACCAACCGTTAACCGGTGTTGTTTTTCTTGCAGTGAAAAGTTCGGACTGTACTACGTCAACTTCAGCAGTCCCGAGCTGGAGCGGGTGCCGAAGCAGTCGGCCACCTTCATGGCGCAGGTCATTCGCACCCGAACCATACCGTCCAAGTAGAGAGCTAAGGCAATGCAAATGACACACGGCCAGAATTGTAACGTTGTAGAATTATTATTATTATTAGTAATTAAAGTATCATAATGTTTCCGACGAAACGAATTGCACGTTAGCTAAACCGGTTTAGCGATCACATTGGCTTCGTTCTGCTCATCGGTCGGTTGGGGTAGGGCAAAGATAAGCTGACGCAACGCCGGTGCCCACAGTGCACACTTGCCACCGTAATCACAGATAATCGACCGATGGATTGCTCCCGCCCGAGCCGCATCCATTTCCTCGAGCGCTGTCCGAAAACGAAATAAACGACCGTTGGTAAAGCTTTTCAATCCAAAGGTAGGTAGAAAAACGTTTCCCTTACCGCTTGCCAGACTGTGCAGGTGCTTCTCGAGACCTTCCGCCAGCCTCCCGGCCGTCCATGCTTCGTAAATTAGGTTGATTCGCTTCTGCGTCTCGTCACGTCGGGATTCCTCCAGGCGCTGAATGGAACCGTCGAGGGCGGCCCGAACCTGAGCAAACATTCCATCCCGATCGGCCACCGGCTCGGCCGTGCCCTCCGGCTTTCGCTCCTTCGCCTCTCCACCGGGAGGTGCTGTTGAAGGTGGTCCTAGTGGGGGTTGAATGATGGGCGGTGCTCCCGGTGGTCCCGTCGGTTGAACCGCGGGCGGCCGGCTTTGCAACGGAAACGCCACCCGTTTGTTGAGTGCAAGTTTCGGCTGCTGTGAACCGGTGCCGATGCCAGCCGGAACTTTCGGCGGATCATTCCAGCCCGGCTCGTGTGCTGTTGAATGGTTGATGGAAGAGAGAGTGTGAGCTGTTTTGTGGGACAAACTTTCCCTGCTGCTACCGTGCTACTTACATTTCGTTGCACTACGATAATTTTCACCACTCATCACTGAAAGCTCATACTATACTAAACGCTCGTCACAACGAAAATTGCCCGGCACAAATAAATATCAACCGGAACGAAACGGATTGGCGAATGGAGGTAGATTTTGGTCTGATTTGTTGGCAATCCAACGAACGGTACACAAGGCGGTTCTATACACCTTGACACTGCTGTCATTTCGTAGCGAACGCCATGTTTATACCGCTGGTTGCATCACTTCACCCACCCAGTTGTTTGAGGGGGGGGGTAAACATCCCGCACAAAAGAAGTACAGCGTAAGTGATAAACGAGCAAGCAACTATGGTGGACGTGCGGAATTAAGTCGACTTACGAAAACAATCAAAAACAACCCGAATGTGGTGCTAAGATTTCACTAGTTTAAAAACTATTCTCGACGGTTCAACGCTTGGTAGAAAAAAACACCTCAATGTGCACTTGCTGACACACGTTCGAACGTATGACTAACTATGAGTAACAAATAAGAATGTGTTACTAATGTGATATTCTTGTGCTCCGCAACGTTACAGACCACTTTACCGCAGGTGCCACACGCAACAGAACAAAACAGAAACAAAGAAACATGCCAATCGACACGAGGAAACTGTTCGATGCCGTGGGCGAGCTGATGGACAAGGATGGAGTGCGCGTAGCGATCAAGAGCAGCGCCAAGGGGGCCGCCATCGCCGGATCGTCCTCGTTTGTCGGCGGGCTGATGGCCGGTCCGATCGGGCTGTTCGTCGGCGGTGCGCTCGGCGGCCTGTTCGCCTACGCCATGACCAACGACCAGTTCAAACCGGTGAGCCATGTCATAAAGCACGAGCTGAGCGTCCGCGAGCAGGAGCGACTGAAGCAGCTTATCGTCGAAGCGCTGTCGGATTTCCAAGCCACCGATCTGGTGGTCATACTGCCGCTGCTGACTGGCAACGCGTCCGCACAGAAAGCCGTCCTCTCGACCGTCGTTTCGTTTGTAACCAACGAAATGCGAATGCAGATTATTGACTGAAAGCTAAACTGTATTTTGGGTGAAATGGAATTGGTCTCGTTGTTTAAGATAGACTATGTAAATCGGTTCTCTTGTATCCGGGAGCGATGCTTTATAAAAGGTTGTCCTGTAAATAAGTCTAGGAAAATGTGCTAATAAAAAAATTTATACCATGAGGGCGGTTTAAAATCGATTACTTGTTTTCCGTTGAACACGTTGCATCATTTACACGAAAAGAAATTAAACTTCCTTGCACGTTGTGAGCAAGGCGTGGTGCGATAAGCTCCTAGATAAGCGCCCATTTCACCGTAATCGTTCGCTCAAAGGTCATTCTCCACGTGCACATGAAATGCAAAGGCTCTTCCGAAATGAGTTTAATTTGAAATAGAGCTGGATTCAACATTTCGGAAACCTCTTCCCGTTGCTAATGAAAATGCAAAATTTAAAAAGTTTCCCCTCGACAAAAAAAACCAACTCACATGATTCAGAGCGAAAAACACGTGTTTAATTAGTTTATACCATTCATTGAATAAGTTTTATATTCACCGGATTCCCACCGTTTTTTGTCTTGTTTTTCTTCGTGCTCCGATTTTGCACCCCACGTTTTCCCCCCAAATGTAATATGCCTGCAACCCTAACGTTCCCGAACGAATCCCCCCCCATCCAAACACCGGATTTCGTGTACAATTTTGTTCAGCAACTGCACGGAAAGTGTGCCCAGATTTTCATCGCATCGCCTCTTGCCTTAGACACCAAGTTGGTAAACCTGCCCTTGTTTTCCAATTTCGAACAAACGGAACACATCGCGTCCGCTAATTGCTATACGTATATATCCTCCTATATTAATGTAGTTTTGATTCTAAATACGTTATGTACATACTCTAGAGATTTATGGTTGACTTATTGTTACGCTGACTCCCATTCGTCTTTTGCTCTGCTCGCAAAGAAAAAAGAAATGAATCGGTAAAATAGAACTACACGCCTTTCAGTTTTGTTCGACTGCTAGAGGAAGAATGTTTCAACGTTTGCTGTTGATTTTATTACTTTTTTGGTTAAACGCTCGTTCGACCAGGGTGGAGCGGGTTTGTAGCAGTTATAGACAAACAGAAAAGTACTTTTCGAGCATAAAATGTGCATTGCGTTGTACAGCACAAATCGATCCAATGGTTGCCCTTGAACCGAGCGAAACTAGTAAAACGTGTCTCATGACATTGACCATCTGCACAAATGGTTATTGTGAGTACGAGTAGCTTTCTGGTTTACCCGTTTGCCACCCTACTTGGCAAATGCCTTTTGCAGCGAACGCGCTTCTATGCGATACGGTACAATCCGAACGTCTTCAATAGAAAAGTGAAGGATAGTTAGAGAATTGCGGCTGGAGTGAACGTGCATGTTTGCAAACAACAAATATTTCCTGGCTCTAATGCGCTAACGATGCGTTTTTAAAATGAGCAGCCTGCACCCTTTCTTAAGCAGATTTTTCGAATCCGCGTAAAGCTGCCAAATGTTTAAAAGAAAATAGTTTGAAAGCAAGTTAGCAAGTTAAACATCATGACACGACAGTGAAAGCGTTCAGTACACGAGTAAAAAACGTACACAGCACAGCATCGGTACGAGTAATATCACATCAGAAACACCACCAAACCGTGCACACCCTGGCGATGAGCGCTCCGGAGGGCTGATTCCAACCGGGAATCCTTCACCCATCCTCTTTCTATTCCCCTGACATCATAGAGCTACATAGATCAATTAGTAAACGTTACGTAAATCTATTAAAATGTTCGCCTAACCCAAGCGAAGTAAAATCAGTAAACGATCTCAGTGTGGAGGTTTTAGGTGTAAGAGTTAAAGCAGCTTAACTAAAGATTATACAAATAAAAAAAACATATGGTACAATTCTAAGCGGCTGGGTCGAAGTGGAAGCTAATCGGGGGCTGCACTTCCACGACGATGCCATTTCCATCTCCGATGTGACGGAGAAAGAGTATGGTTAGCAGAAAGGTTTGATAGAAAGTGCGACAATGGATTAGGAACGAGGGAAACAGAAGCGCGGGTAGTTTCTACAGCCTGAAAGAAGAGGTCTATGGGTAGCGATTTCGCTACCGTTTTCGCCCGGTATCGCGCTCGGCGAAGATACCCTCGGTGTACCTGTCCGTTTTGTCCAGTGAACCGGTCCATGCTCTGCACACGTTTGCGCATGCGTGCGTCCTTAGCAGCAGGAACTTCGGGCCGATTCGGCGACCACCAGGTTGAAGTCCAGGTTGTTCGGGCGCATGAACCCTTTCTTGATGCCGTCCCAGCCGTCCTCGACCTTGTACTCGCCGCTCTTGATCCGGTTGTACACCTCCTGCGTGACGAGCGAGAACGCTTCGCGCACGTTCATCCCGGACCGGGCGGACGTCTCGACGAAGATTAGCTCGTGCTGCTCGGCGAACGTGCGCGCCTCCTCGACGCTGACCTCGCGCTGCTGGGCCCCGCTGGTGACCAGGTCCAGCTTGCAGCCGACCAGCGCAAACACGGGCCGGTGCGGTTCGATGTGTCGCTTCGCCTCCATCATCCACAGCGGGATGTGCTCGAAGCTGGCGTGGTTGGTGATGTCGTACACCAGCAGCACGCCGACCGAGTTCCGGTAGTACGATTTCGTGATCGACCGGAACCGTTCCTGCCCCGCCGTGTCCCACAGCTGCAGCTTGATGCGCGTCCCATCGTTCACCTCGATCAGGTGGGCGAAGAAGTCCACCCCTACCGTGGGATCCGATAGCTGCAAACCGACAGTTCGAATAAAATTACAATTGGTCTAAATAAAGTGTGTTTGGAATTTACCTCAGCGAATTTGCCATCTGTAAAGTATTTCAGCAGGGAGGACTTCCCGACCGTACTGTCCCCTATCAGGATGTGGCGGAATTGATAGTCGAACATTGGCTCCACCATGGTTTGAGGTTGGCCGAGCGAACAGTGCGCGTTCTGCCAGGAAGGTTGATCGGTTTGAGTTTTGCTGATTGTTGTTTCTTCACCAGGACTTGAGGATGCACTTCCTTTGCCCGATGTCCACCGGTTCTGTGATTGTTGTTTGTTTCGCACTTCAGTTCAAATGTTGCAGACTGATTGGCCTTTTTTTAATTAGAATCCTTGACCTCCGGGCAGAGGGCAAGGTTAGCGACAAGTAAAAGGAGAGAAAGCCCGGTGACGACGGTCAAACACGATGGTCGTACGCGAGTCAAGAAGACCAAGCCAGCGGCGCCGTTATCTAATTAATTCTTTGGTACGATGTCGACAGATGCATTTCACAACAACGGAAGTACGACGGGCGTTTGCAGCATCAGTCTATCAGTTGCCTGCCTGCCTGTTCGCCCGAAAAGCGATGACACTACCCCTCCCCGTGAAGATAACGAACGAACGAATGGCGACGTCAGCCGCGTCACCGGATTACTGCCTGCTGTTCGTCAGCATCCAGCCGATGACACCGTATTTCGACTGTGTGTCCCGAAAGCGGCGGTGTTTCTCGCACGTTCCACGCTTCGCTTCACGGGCCTGATAGTGTGCAGCAGCAGCAGCTTTGGCACTTATCAACCCCGCGCCTGTGCCCGTTCTACCCTGACGTTCTGCCCGAGCTTGCCTTGACGGTGCTGCGTGGACGGTGGTTGTAAACAGAATTATATAAACATTCTATGCACTCCTGATAGGGGTTGTCCACGCCGTACGCTCACTTTCGCTTCCCCTGCACCGTCCGATGGGTTTTTTGGAAGTAATTTTTTTCAATGCAAACGCAGGCTGGGGCTGACATGGGGTGCTACGCCATCCGCAACCGCATGCCCACTCTTGCAGTTGTTTTGCGTTGTCTCTGGGCCCACGCTGGCCACCAGGTATAAAGTTGAGCGTTTTACACACACGCGGCACCACCGGAGAAAATTCGAATCAGCTTCCGTCCACTTGTTCTGCTGGCTGCAAAATCTGGCAGGCCTGGACCACTTCGTTTGATGGGCGGGGTAGGGTCGTGGAGGGCCCGGGGGACAGCCAGTATCACAACAAAAAACAACAAGGTTCGTCCCCAGTTGGAAGATAACTACAGCGCTGCCTTTCAAAACCAGCTGACACCTATCGCGGTGCTTCCTTTTTCGAGCAGTTTCGCGCAGCCAACCAGCATATTGGTTCGAGCACCCGAAAGGCAGCGAACACAGCGGAGGACGGGCGGAAATCGGTTGAGGCATGACGTAGGAAATCATATTTCTTATGATAATTTATCTGAACAAAGATACTGCGAACAAAAAGGCACTTCCTCGACCAAAGAAAATGCAATGATTGTGAACTGAACATTCAAAAGTTATTTGAATTATAACGAGACTCTTTTGTCCTTTCTTTCAAATCGTATTGTTGCAGTTAGTAAAATTTACATTTACCAGGGATATCTAGTTTGGGATAGAACATTGCATATTCGCACAGGAAAGCAAAAGAGTAGGCTTATGATGTAAAATTAAATTCTTCTGTTTGTTTTATTTGTTCCATAAGTTCGAGGCAAGCCTGCCCGGCCTCCTTATCCTTATAGGCCCACACAGCTGATCAAAAAAGGGGCGAATGATTACAGATTGCCTTGTTGCCATTATTAGTTGCTTGCCGTGCCGTGAGGAATGCTGGTGATGGACTGGTACCTGGACTTTACCCCCGGCGGGGGAGAGGGGCGTGTTTGTGTGTGTTCTATACTCTCTCGTTCTCAAAAACGGCACCTAGAGTTTGATCGCTTTCGGCTGCTGATGTGATTTAATGTGACGTTTATTTTTGCGAAAGGCAATTCTATCGTGTGCGTTCGGTCGCTCGGTTTTTCAATGACGCGAGCAGAATCGATTACAAAGAATAAAGAATAAAAAAGAGGGCATGTTCGATGCATGGGGAGGAGAGTGTTCTTCACAAAAAAGGGGTAGGTAAAGAAGGGTACACATATCGCGACTAGTGCTAATTCATACGACTCGAAGTTCAACAAACGCATAGGGTGGTAAACAAAAAAGGTTAATCCTTCTGATCCAAACAAATCACTTCAAAGCACTTAAGGAAAAAGCAAATTCATGCACTTAAGGAAAAAGCAAATAGATTAGCATTGCTTGTTTTTTCCGTTTGGAAACGGGAAGGTTAGACTTGGGTAAGGGATTCGAAAAATGTTGAATTAAGCAAAAAAGAAACGATAGACTGTAGAACGCCTCAAACGCCACGGTTGCTGAGATCTTTCACCTTGTAGATCCGCACGAGCCAGTGCTCAGTGGTGTACGCTTCCTCGAGCACGTCCAGCTCGAAGTCCTTGTTGCCGATCTCCGCACCGCGCACCCGATCGTACCCGGGCGCTTTGCCGCCCTCGGTGTACACCTGGCCGAAGCGATAGTAGCACATCTTGTACATCAGGCAGTTCAACAGCGTCGGCGAGCCCTCCTTGTCGATGCGGAAGTCACCGCTTTGCGCGTAGTAGTCCACCTCCTTGATGTGCGCACCGCGATCCGTACTTCCACCGATGCGCACCATCCACAGGAACTTGTTAATATCTGAGGCAAAAAGAGAACAAAGGATTAATTAGTCTGTGTATCAACATGTAAGGTGTAATATTGCTTCCTACCATCCGACGAGTAGCCCGTCAGTCCACCGAAAATAACCAGCACGTAGTCCACGTCGAGCTCCTTCATGATTTCGTACGCTTTTTCCTCGGTCGAGGCCATCGCCTGCCCGACGCGTGAAATGTGCGTGTTGTTCCACGTGTTGTTGTCCACCAGGATCGTGCGGTTAGCCATGGCCGTTATTTGGTAGCCATAATCCCACCAGGACATAACACGCGCATCCTGCCAAGCGGGAAGATAATAATAGACACGAAACCTTAGAAAACAATCCCATTTCGTTCGGCTGGAACAAATGGGCCGCTCTAGGCAAATGTTTCAGCGATCAAAGTGCAACAATCATAGCGCTTTCTGTGCGAGGGGAGACAGGAATTCGCCCGGCAAGACAAACTCAACTGTTTCTCCCTCCCAGGAGGAGCTCAAATTTAAACTATTTCATCATACAAAAAGGGGATTATTTTATCAAACTACAATTCCGCCTCCAAACGAGGAAATGCTCAACAAAATCAATTGATTGATTTCAAACATATGTCAAAGATTATTCTCGAAGTAAATATACTTTTGTAACTATTATACAAAACGAGCATCTATCGCGTAGAAACGGATATTTTCTTTCACGTTGGGAGGCGAAAGCGGAATTTTAAAGAAAATCTATGTAAAGAAAGTAGTACCTCCGGGGTGTTCATCTTCAGCCAGTAGTAAGCTTCACGGAAATCGTCGAATATGATGCGGCCGCCGTCGTGCGATCGGGCACTCAGCACGATGCTCGGCGAGCTGTACGCCTCCGAGGTGACCCAGGTGCAGTGGAACGTGTACGTGATGAGCAGGAAGGTGACGAGCAGCACGAACCCGATCGCTACCTCGTTCTTCACCGGCGACTGCTGCTCGGCGCGAGCCTTCGCCTTCCGGTTGCTCGTGTTGCCCTCGGGCACGCCCGGGACCCCCGTTCCACCCACGTCCACGTTGCGGATGTACTTGGTGAGGAGGTGGGAGATGGCGATGCCGGAAAGGATGCACATGACGGGCGCAAGCACCAGCATCAGACGCACCATGACACCGGCGAAGTAGATGCTCGTCACGCCGTACAGGATGATGAAGATGTTGGCGTCGGAGAGCTTGGCGAAGCAGAAGTACAGACCGGCGGGGAACAGGAACACCAGGATCTGCAGGTCGAAGTAGAACGACGACCACGAGGTGGGCTGATGCTCGGAGACGGACGCAATGATCGGAATGTGGTTCTTCGCGTACGACGGATCGAGCAGCGAGTAGAACCGACCGGTCCACGGTGAGATCTTGCCCGTTACGGTCAGCACCAGGCCGAGGAGGGCGGCGATGGAGGCGATCGTGACGACCAGCGCTTGGAAGAGTAGGTCGAAGTGCTCCCGTGGCACCGCCGAACGCACGTAGTCGACGAATGCGTGCAGCTGGCAGAGGCCAAACACGCCGAACGCTAGCATATGCTCCGAGCTCTGGACGGGCTGGAAGCCGACGAACGAGATCTGCATCGACAGGATGGTGCCGATCGTGTAGAGCGTGCTGTAGGCGATGTAGACGCGGTGCGTGAAGCGACCGGTCGCCATCAGGGCCAGCACGTGCAGCGGAATCAGATTGATGAGAAACACGTACCCGCCCCAGGACGAAACCATGTAGAAGTAGGCCAGCGCGGCCAGCGTCGCCCACAGGATGGCGCCCGTCTTGACCGCTTTGATCCAGGTGTAGTACGTGAGCAGCATGCAGAAGATCGCGATGCCCTCGTTGTCGTACGATCCGGCCACGGACCGCGAGATGTAGCCCGGCACGATGGAGATCATGGCGCCCGCCACCAGCCCCGCTCCGGTGCTATGTATCTCCTTCGTCAGCAGATAGGTGACGATGGTCGTAAGCGACGAGAAGAAGGGGGCCAGAAAGACGCACACGTTCCGTATGTCGACCGTGATGTTCAGCAGCCACATCAGCCGGTACAGCGTGGCCGACGTTACCATCAGCCCCGGATAGATGGTGCCGCCAATGATGCGGCCCAGCGGGTACCATGCTCGATCGTCGAACCAGTTATGGAAGTTATAAAAGCCCTGCTCGGCCAAATACTTTGTCGTGCGGTAGTTGAAGTACGGATCAAACTCGTGGATGACACTCTCGAACCGCAGGACGGAAAACAGGCGTGTCGAAAAGGCTGCGGGCGAAAACCATAAACGGATAATTCGTAAACGTTTTGAGGTTACGTCTGCATCAGCGCCGCCCGGCGATACTTACACAGGATCGCCGCCGTCGTCAGGATGCCCAGCTTGATAAGGCTCTCCTGCTTTTCGAAGCTCATTCGCAGCTTCGTGACCTGCTCCATGTTGACGACCAGTCTTCAGGGCACGAGGCTGATCGTTGCTTGGTTGAGTGATGTGACTTATTTTAACAGACAAACCGAAATCCCGTAACACCGTACGCCCAGCACTAGTGGGTAAATAAACATACAGCTAGACGCCCAATTTTACACCTCCTATCTTTCCTACGACAAATCCACTCTCGCTCGCTCGCTGACTAGAGACGCTGAGGTCCTTTCGAGAAACGAGAAAACGGGCACTTTATCGAGCGGCCTGGTTTTCTTGTAAGCCGCTGCACGACTATGTTAATGTGCCCGTCGTCGTCGTCGGGCTTTTTTTTGCACAAGCGTTTGATTGATTGCGGCCGACTGCGATGGTTGCCGGTTTCGTCGGGTGATCGAACGGACGACCGGCGTTCCGATTCGCGTTGGTACGGGTGCGTCGTAGTGGCGTGGCAGCTTTCAGGCCGCTGTCAAATATGGCGCATCCCCAAGGTGTATACATACGTGCTTTATGTAGCGCATTCGAGCAGATGTATTCACCTGTCAAAGTGTTTTGCGATCGCTTGGATGACAAAACGGATACAAAAATGCATCCCGTTTACGTTTTCCACGTATTTTACCTTGTCCGAACACAATAAAATGCCTCCCGAGGCTTGACCTGTGGAAAACCGTTTCATTAAACCATTTTTTCGGTGGTGCGTAATATCAAATGCAGCAGAAATAACAAACCCCGACAAGAGAAACAAATACGCATTACTTTCACTCCTAGAGATTTATACATGCCGACACATAACCCTCAACCCTTTCACCCTATGCAGCGCTATGCGTTTGACCTACTCGCCAGTCATCGGGCCCTTTCCCGATCTACATAAAATGCATTGTTCCGTGGCTTTCCTTTGACCGCTCTCTCTCTCGCTCTCGCCAACGGCATCCCGACGAGACCTGAGGGCCATGAGACCGCGATCTGTCAAAACAAGCTGCACAATCAAACGACAGCGGGCGAAGGGCTTTTGCTTTGTGGTCACTCGAGGCGAATGTTTTGTTCAGTTCTGTTCCGGAGTCCAAGCCTAGTGACGAACCGAGGGCGTCGGGTGTGTACGGTTTTTCCACCTGTCCCCATCGCTCACAACTATCGAGGCTTCCCGTTCCGTTTATTCGGTCTTGTGAAGGGCGCCACAGGGAATGTGTGAAAAATAGTGGACGTTCCAGTGCCTAGTTTGTGAAGATGGCAAGCGGAGATCCGTGTTGTGGTTATTTAACGCTCTAGCACGCACGTTTTTCCTGGAGGATTCATTTTAAGGTTGCGAACGCCCACAACGTTTGGTGCTGCTGCCCAGCGGACGTCAAGATTCTTTTCTAAAATTTAGTCGCGTAAATTTAACGAGCTGCCCACCAGTGTGTGTGTGTGTGATACCAAAGTCGACAGGTTAATCATTCCATCACATCATTCAACTCGCATCAAATCTCGGTTCCATGAACAGCCACCGAACTAGCTGATGGTTGCATCGCCACCAATCAATCCCGCACTGCTCACGTCATAGCTCGCAGGGAACGTCGTCTACCGTTGGAGGATAACGAAGGTGTCCACTGGAAAGGACCTGGCAGGAACCCCGGAAATGCCGGCCCCGCTACAACCCGTCCGGAACTCGTGTGGATTTGGCTGCTGTCGTATCGCATGGATCCAATCACGTTCGGTGTAATCGAGCCCGAACCCTTCCAACACCAACCAAAAACGAAAACCACAAAAAAACCCAGATCGTCCTATTCTAGCCTTAGGGGTGTAAATTAGATCAGAGGGAACGCCAGCGGAAGTGTATCGAAGTATTGTAGAAAGCAGCACCAAATGAAAACGGAAAGAAGGATGTCGAAGCAGCAAGGAAAATACGAACTGCTGAAGGAGGAAAACAACCTGAGGTAGGTACCGCATAAATCAGGGGCGCGTTGTAGGGATTCCATTTCGCTTATCGTAAATTGAACGGTTTTCTTTTTTCCCAACTTGACCAACGAACAACGAAGCGACACCCCTTTGGCGATCCAGTTTCTTCCCTTGCGCGGATTGAAACATTATAGTTGGCGGTGTATTTATACTGCTTCCTTTCTTGCATGTCACTTCCTTTGGAAAAATCGAATTTCGAACCATCCAATAAAATTATTCGAAATCCCCTTTCAAATTTAGTTATCTAATCAAACTGAACGTTGGGGTTGTGCATGCGTTACGCGGTATGCCTTATCATGTGCATTACTTGCGTCGCTGTTTATCGAGTCAAATTGAGCTGTTATTCCACGTCATCGCCCGAGCGGTTTTCGTAAACATGCATTTGCTCACCCCGTAACTGATACCGGAGGGTTNTTGTTGTTTTCGTTCGGTCGATTAGCATATATGCGTAGCCGTAGCTGTTTGCTGCTCACGCCTGTTATGTTTGTCCCATGCAATCGTTCTTGGGGTTTTTGTGCTTGGAAATTAGTTCCGCTTCCTTTGTCCGATCGTGTCCGGGGGCATGTTTGCTTTGCTTGATTGCTTTGATTGAGTCCGCATTTCCGAGGAAAAACCTCGGTGGCGATGCCCTTTGTTGTGTCTCGGAGGGAAAGTGGACTCTTGGTAGATTCCCACGACTAGGAAGAAGTTTACGATGCGACATTGCATCGAAAGATTCTACAGCGCATTGATGGTGGTTATGCCCTGGTCCAAAAACTGCCTTTCGATGGGTTTATGCGAGATTAAGTACTAAACTGCTGTACTTCTTCTACTGACGATAGTTTTCTTTTGAAATATAATGTACGTTGGAGCTTATGGTAATTTTTTTCCCATCTTGTAGGCGGCTGTTCTGGTTGAAATAAGCTTCTGCTGTTCACGCTTCGGTTATAAATCATCGGAACAGCGCCACACTGCTTTCCCTTTCGCCCTCTTTACCCCGTAACGCGCTCCGAAACATCCAGACGCGACACGTTTGTGGTGCCTTCCTAGATTCCGTTGCCAAGAAGTATTGGATACTACTTCTACTACTACTAATCCCTGCCAAGCCTAAACCCTGCCGTGACGGGATGTCTAGCGAGGGGGCAGGGTTCGGTAAGAAAAGGGCAGCCATCCGGGCGGGGTTCTGTCTCCCCTGGTTCGCGGCGACGGCGAAGGACCAATGTTTGCTCACACATGTTTACCTTTTTGGGCCGTTTCGTAGGTTGGCGACCTGCGGTTGTGTGCCTTGGCTATTGTCCCACCCTCTGCCCGTCCCATGCCAGGGGGTTGGCCCTGTGCTGGCGCTGGCGCTGGCTCTTTATTAGATTAGTGTCATGCAATTAATTTCAACTCCCTGCAACGCTACTCCATGACAAGCACGGTGCCAAAAAAAATGGTGAAATAAAACAAGGACTTTTATTGGCGGTGGTGTGCCGTAAAGAGGGGGGCTCCTTAAGGGCTGTAGAAAGAATTATAAAAACAAAACAACCACCAACCATACTCAGGAAAGTAAAAGCACGCTCCGCCGAGGGAAATTGATGAAGTTTTCGCGCGGCAAAAAGCACTCAGCCGGACCATCGGAGCTTCCAAGTCGAGCTCGCGTCAATATTGGCTCGCCGCTGCGTTAGCATCCACTTATTACGGCCGTTTTTATTCTAATTATTTGCTTCTCGCGAGATGATGACGGGCATATCAATCAATCAATGCTTTTTCCAATCGGCATCCATTTATTTGGTTTTTCTTCGCCCCCCCCTTTTTTTCTGCACCATCTTTCTTTTTTGCGGCACTTAGGCAAATGCGAACCATTAGCTGTAAATCAATAAACGGCGCATATTTCGTGCCGCACACCCTTGGTTTTACTGCCGGTCGTTGGGTATTATGTTCCGCCCCTTTGGGTTCTCGTTTCGGTTTTTATTCGTTCTCGACGGAGGGAACGGAGTTTCCTGTCCTGCCGGAACGAACGATTACCAACGAAATAACATTTTGCAGAAACGGAAGGGCTTTCCGTTGAGGTGGATTTTGAGCGGTATGGATTGTACTTGTGCACGAGAGGGAGGGAAAATGAAAGGCGATTTCGGAAAAGGATCGCCAACGGAATCGTTATCACGGGCCTCGTCCTTCCTTAGCTAACCTGATTTATTTATTTTATTTTTTCTTTCTCTCGTTTTTCTTGTTTTCTTTTAGGCGAAAGCACACCTATATACAAGGATGTCTGTTGGTCGTGCTCTGCGGCATGTCGAGCGTGACGGTCTACACGATCTGGACCATGATCTACCGACAGAATCTAATAATACCACCGACACTCATTGGTACGTAGTTTAGCAGAGGTACGACAGGTCACGCGTACGCCGCCGGTGCAGCATTATTCGCATTCGGCGGCCTAGATGTGCATGATCCGCGCCGGCCGATTGTATAAGCGCTACCTGCTTCAGGAGCGTGTAGGGCGAAGAAAAAGTGGCCCCACATTTGGCACGTTGCCAAGTGCAGGTCGAGATGTGGCCGAGACGAGCCTCATACTAGGTATCTAGGTCCAGGCCATTCGTCCAGGAAGGGCCATGGGATTGGCAATTGCCGAGTTTTGTGAGACTAATTGATAATTGAAAAGTATATCAACGGGCGAGCTATAGAAAGAGAGTGTTGGGTTATCGATAATCTTTGCATTATATAATCACGAATAACTTGGAAGTAATAGGCTACGGCTAAAATATCGTTTTCTGAACATGGAATCCTTCCAAAACCCATCCGCATGTTTACTTGATTTATTTAGTTTAGTTTTATTGCATGGCAAACGCATGGACCTCAGCAATACTTAATATGATATATGATATGATACTATGATAGGATTGATTATAACACATCTCCATACAATGTGCTACAAACTTCATGTATTTGAAAAGAAATATGCATCAATTTGAAGACAGCTGACGAAACATGGAGATCAAAAAAGGGTTAAACCCGTTCTAGTTTGATCAGGAGCACAAAAAATACAGATGAAATTTGGAGCGTCGATTTTGCTTAATATTACGTTAGAGATAAAATCTGCCTGAGTTATTTTCCTCCGCCTATCTAAATATTGAAGGCTTAGCAATCTTCAAAAGCTTTCTTGTTTCGTAAACTGCAAGTTGGTTCATGTTCCATCTTATGCTCCGGATTGTCATACTCGTGAATGTTTTCAGTTCGAGCAGATCAGGCCAAAGTTACAATATTAAATTCTGAGAGAGAACAAACAAGAGCGACGACTTTGTATTATAATATAATTATAATCACGAAGAAGTATCTAGTAGTAGCAGCTAGAGTATCGTTTTCTGAATATGGAATCCTTCCAAACCCCATCCGTATATTTATTTGCTTTAGTTACATGGAATATGGAGATAAAAAACTGTTAAACCGCTTAACCTTCTCGCTAGATCTGCTCTTAAAAGGCTACGGCGATAATGATGCACTTGATCAGGAGCATAAACATTAATTATATATAGTTAATTCGGAGCGTCGATGATGCTTATAACATTAGGTTAGAGATAAAAGCTGCCTCGGGATGTACTTTCATAAAGATTGCACGCCTAGCAATCTTCAAAAGCCATCTTGTTTCGTAAACTAGAAATTGGTACATGTTCCAACCTCCGCATTACCATACTCGTGAATTTACGCTGAATAGTTTCGCAGATTAGTGCAGATCAGGTCAAAGTATGGAGTACCCAAGATGCAACATTAAATTCTGAGAGAGAACAAACAAGGGCGACGAAATCATGTATAGGATCTCAAAAGTCAATGCTCTCTCCAAAGTATGCTCGATATGTTGATTTTGCAAGCTGATTTTTCTCCTGTCCAAGTTAGCCTACCTCGGAACTGACGAAACTGACGAACCTACTGACGCATTTCCTTTTAAGAATTTTGCCCTGTTTATTTGATAAATGACGAAGCTCATAATATGCAAAAGAGTATTGAGTCCAAAACTGTTTCCATCTTGCAGCCGTTTCGCCTCACTGGCATAAACGAATCGTCCAGTACGAAGGTGCCTTGCGTGAAAGTCTGCATCGTGAGGAGGTGGCCCAGTTCGATGCGGCGCTCGCCAAGGAGTTGGAAAGAGAACCGTACGGAAAGTCCACGCCCGCCGGGGCGGCTAGCACACCGGTGGACGGTAAACCACAGCCCGAGCAGCACCGGATGAAGGAGCTCGACAACGAGCGAATATTCCCGTCGCGGTTCGGCAACTATATCTACTCGAAGGAGGCCACGCGGGGGGAACCGCCGAGCCCGAAGATAGTCTGCTACTACACGACACCCTCGCTACGCTCGACCCAGCGGTCGGGGTTGCTGGGGGGACGGGGTGGTGCGCTGCGTCACACCCTTCTACCGGAGCGAATCGATCCGCATCTCTGTACGCACCTGAACATCGGCATCATCGCGATTGTCAATGGGACGCTCTTTATCGACGACGATGTGCGCGAATCGCTCGCCCGGACGCGCGAGCTCCGGCGGGCCAACCCGGACCTGCGCATCCTGCTGTGGGTCGGTGGGGGCAGCGTCGGCGGCTTCTCCGAGATGGTGGTCGATCACGCCAGCCGCAAGGTGTTCATCCAATCGCTGAAGGCGGCCCTCGAGCAGTACCGGCTCGACGGCGTCGACCTCGACTGGGAGTTTCCGGACAGCTGCTGCAAGCGTCGGATGCACTTCTCCCAGCTGCTGCACGAGATCCGACGCGAATACCAGCGCGAACACCGGACGTACATCCTGAGCGTGGCGGTCGCGCCACAGGAAACGATCGCCTACATGGCGTACGACGTGGGCGAGATCAACAACTACGCCGACTACGTCAACCTCATGACGTACGACTATCACTTTTACTCGTCCGCACTTCCACAGACGGGTAGGTTTTTCAAAATCCCAACAGTTTAGTATTTGTTTTATTTACTTTTTAGAACGAGACAAATAATTGAAACGGGTTTGTTTTTTAGTTATAATTTACATAATCATGTAAATTCAACGTCATCTGATTTGTTTGTTTTTTGAACCAAGATCATAGTATATTTAGAAACAAGAACATTTAACGTAAATCTATTTTCAAAATGTTTCGATTCATATCCTTATTGTCGGCGAATGTAACGTTTTATAAATATTGTTTCATTCTGCAATTCTGTAAACTAATTCTTTAAGAAACCACCTCTGCTTCTCTACAGCTTTGCATTTTGCCACTTAATGTGCAAACTCTTCTAATTGGCCACAAGCCTCGCAATTAAGCTGACATGCCATATTTGTACTTTAAATCATAGGTGTAAACGTTTCATTCACTTGCATATGCAGGATTGATCTTTGTTTTGAATTCAACCTCCTTTCATATATGTTTCTCTAAATTCAGTTTCACTTTAATGAACTATTCGTATGTGTAGTGGAAGTCGGACCAATTGAATTCTGTGTAGAATTATAGATAGCTTTTGGTGCAGGCCGTTATATAACTAGGCTTGTAAAGTAGTTCAGTTTTTATTATTTGCACATATGGATAAAATAACAATGTGTTTGCTATGTTTGTTGAATTGGTAACGTTAGCTATGAATTTCTTGCTACATTTAGATAGAGCTAAATATAGAGATAGAGCGAGCTTGGTTTATTGAATCCCTTGGTCTACCTCTCAACACGATAAACCTTTCTAGCATAGCAGAAAGTTTGCATAATACTTTTTTTCCTTAACGGAATAACTGATCCTATGAACTACAGTTTTGATATTTTGAAGATGTTGGCTAGTATCACTTTCTGTTGAATATTAAACTGCCTTTTCCCTTCTGTTTCCAACTAACATAAACAAATTTGTGCGTTATCTCTGTCCAGTTGAGTTTAATTGTTAAACGTAGTGAGTTCGTGGAAAGCATTCCTAGATTTATAATTACATTTTTGTTCTCTAGCCAATCTTCTGTTATTCTATCACTCATTGATGCTATCTTATTACAACCGAAAAGTGCAAAAGTAAAAGAGTTAAAACATTGTTGGGCTGGGATTTACTCGAAACCAGTGCAAAACAACTGCTTGCTTAAATATGAAGAGGGACCATTTTGAAACTAAGTTAGCTCTACGTAGGGAATGATGAAAGTGACTTTTTTCGACCCGGTTGTTAAATTATTGCTATCTTGGAAAACTACTGCGATCGCTTCGTTATAGTATTGCTTTTGTTTTCCTTCCTTCCTCCAGTAATTACAACCGCTGAGTACAAAAGTCAGTTGGCAGTTCAGTAAACCAATGCAAACCTTCTGCTACTTTAAATTTAGACATTTAGAATAGGGACTGATCATTAAATCGTTTTGAAACTATGTTATCCTTACGAAGGGAATGATGGAAGTGACTGTTTTCGACTGGTTTGTTAAGCTGTGCCTGCTTTTGAAAACTGCTGTGTTCGCTTCGTTATTTTATTGCTTTTGTTTTCTTTCACCAATAATTAAAAACCGCAGAGTTCAAAAGTCAATAGTGAAGACTAAATTGAATTGGCACTTCAGCAAACCAGTACAAACCTTCTGCTACCTGAAATTCAAACATTTAGCATAAAACTTAAGGGACTATCACTAAACCGCTTTGAAACTATGTTACCCTTGTCTGTGTTCGCTTCGTTAAAGTGTTACCTTTTTTTATTTTCTTCATCAGGACTAAACGCGCCGTTGTACCGAAGGGCGAACGAGCACTCGCTGCTGGGCACGCTGAACATCAACGCGTCGGTCGAGTACTGGCTGTCGGCGGGTCTCGACAAGAGCAAGCTCATCATCGGCCTGCCCACGTACGGCCACACGTACACCCTCGTCAACCCGTTCAACGCGCGCATCGGTGCGCCGGCCTCGAGCGTCGGGCGCGTCGGCACGCTCGGCTTCGCGTCCTACTCGGAGGTGTGCTGGTTCCGCCGGCACAACATCTACGTGCACCAGGTGTACGACGTGGACAGCTGCTCGCCGTACCTGTACGCCGGCAGCGAGTGGATCTCGTACGACGACGAGCGCAGCCTCGAGTGCAAGGCGAACTACATCAAGGCGCACGGTTTCGGTGGCGCCATGATCTTCTCGCTCAACACCGACGACTTCGGGTCGTACTGCGCCGACAATGCGCTGTACAGCGAGGAGCCGGCGGTGCACGAGGCCAGCTTTCCACTGCTGCGCAAGGTACGCTCGATCCTGGTGCCCCCTTCTGCCCCCGGCCCGACGTCCCCTGCCGCGGAAGAGACCGGCATCCGGTGAATCGCGAAAAGCCCGGCGGCTTACCCCAGGACACAATCCCCCGGAAACGTTCCGATCAACCGCATAGTACCAGCATCGTACGCCTTGTTTTCGCCCCTTCTCCTACCGTTAGCGCTCCTTCGCTCCAAAGCATCCGGCCACTCCACTTTTGTTTTGGTGGCGCTTGAAACCGTTTACAACCCGGGAGTGGATGTTTGTTTCCCCGCACGCTACCAAGCCGGAAAATCTAGTCAATCACACACGCACACAGACACACGCGCAGGCACACCAACACACATGAACACACACACAAAGGGGAGCGGGCGATCTAAGGATGCTAAGGAAAAGAACTCCACCGAAAGGGAAAGCGAAAGGAACGTCGCGAGATGCTTGAAAAGAAAAAACACCTGCCTTAACCGTTCTCACATCGTAGTAGATTTTTAAAGCAGCTGAGTTCTGGGTAGGGACAAATTTTAGGGGTTAGAACACACACATACACAAATAGGGCTTTGTTGTGAAGGCTTCCACGGTTGGCGCTAGCGAGTTGGTTTGGGGCAGGGGAAAAATGTTTTCAGGAAACGAAAAACCGGAAGAACAAGAACTGGCTAGCTAGTGGTTAAATAGGTAACATGATGAATTAATTGACTGTCTTCCAGCGTCCGCCGTCAGCCCCCCCCCCCCCCAACCCCCCACGCCATGGGTCTTGTGCTTGGTGCCACCATTTCGTTGTTGCGTGAGGAGGCTAACATTGTTTAGGTTAATTGCATTGAGATTTTTCTGTTTTAAATTCGCAACCCACTCTGCCACCAAAAAAGGGTGTGGTGTCATTATTTATTCGTGTACAGATTTACGTTACGTCGATTGTTACTGTTGATCGCTGCGAATGAGGCAAAGGGTTATCGTAGAGGTTAAGCAAGTGTAAAGGATGTGCATATTTATAGAGCTAGAGCACTCGCCAGCAGGGGCGAGTAAAGATGTGCCTAATCAATATTGCCGTAAGGAGGGGGGGTATAGTAGTATGGTATTTATGTATAAATTTTAAGATTAGCAACACTGCTTTCGATGGGATTTTTTTGTTTTCTAGCTAGGGAAGATAGCGGGAGATATAATGGGGGACAAAGGCAAAAATAGCAAACAAAAAAACCGGGGCAGTTCCAAAACATTCCAAAACTGAACGATTCAAGCAGTATTTGCAACAGAAAACAACAACAACGAGTGCATAATGGTGTAAATAAAGCGAAACCGGGGCGAGAAACGGGACATCGGAACGGGCCGGTGTCTGGTGCGAATCCATTTTAAACGTAAGCGAAGTGATTGTGCCAAAATTTGATCGGATTAACAGCGAGATATGGGATGGGACACGAAAAGCAACCGCAGGCCGTGACGCTACCGATTCCTAGAACCCCTCGAACGCGCGATACACGTGTGGCAGCTGTGTGCTGTAGAAAGCCCTGCCACGGTGTATATGCTCGAGACAACAGGGCGATGCTCTAGTTACCCTTTTTTTACAGCAAACCTAAGAATGTAGTTTAATCTCGCTCCTGTCTCCTTCCGCCCGGAAGACCCGGTTCGCTTCTAGATAGGACTGGCTGCGTAGTCGCGCGTGCACCGGAGCACCCAAAAAGGGCCTGTGCGTCCAGCAGAGAGCAACCTATTCGCCACACATCGTGTATTGCGTTTTGACTGTTTGTTTCCTTTTTTTTCTTCTTCACTTTTTTAATGTAACCAAAATATAGAGAACATCACAATGCACCACGTTGGTTTGTGTTTACTTCACCCCTTGCCGGAAAGAAAACAGTTTTTGGTATAACTTTTAATTTCGATTAGCTTTGTTTCATGAATAGAAGTTTATCTTCGATATGGAAATTTATACCAATCCGAAAGGAGAATAACTGAGGTAGAATCATTTATTATTAGAATGGAATGATTGTTGTAAGCAGAGGCGGATCTACCTATAATTTACACTTAGAACTATAGAACTTTATCATTGATTCTCACCTTTAAACCATTGGTAGAGTATGCTTGTCTTGTTTCAAATGCAACATTATTTTCCACATCGCAGTTGAAATTCCTTAAAGTACATAATAATAGGCAATTTCAAATGTATTGTGTGACCATGGACAATCAAGAGATCACACTTTGCATAGAACGTTCTAATCTGATTGAATCTATCAAAAGAAGAAGAAAATCACGAAATTTATTGAACAACATGATAAGAGTAGAAAGAGAAAATGTTATAATGTGCTCAGATTATTTGGTTGAATATGACGATTTTTAATCTACATATTTCCTACATATTTTGCTTGATAAAATTAAGAAAATAATCAGAAATCGAAATTGATCGAAAATTATAAAAGATTCTTCTCCTGATATGTCCCATGTGGATAAACAAACATTCGTTATAAGATACGTAACGGAGTAAGGATAAAGAACAGAAAAGTAAATCGAATTCTATTCTTATAAAACATGAAGATTCGTGCTTAGAGAAGCAAGCAGTAGAATTGTTAGTAAAACTTTCAATCACATGCCAATGTTGCATACTTGGTTATAGAGTTACAAGCTTTTATAAAAATAAATCCAACCTTTGTATTAAAAACATTTAGGGCGGAGGACCTCCGATCGTCGCACCGTTTGAGGCCCCGGGAAGGATTGATCCGCCTCTGGTTGTAAGTATCATTCGACTGGGCAACACCCGGTCGTATAAGGTTTACCTCGAAGCCTACCATTCCGCTTAACCACAATCGAAAGGCTCAATACGAAACATTCTGTGTGTTAAATTAAAATAACACTCAACAGTTGGCTGCCTTTTTTAGCTTTCTGAATTTTCATATTCCACTTCCTTTTCGTTGGCAAAGTAAAATTAACATGTTGTGAAAGAAAATATAGAAAATAAGAAATGGTTTCTGATTTAGGGGTGGCTGGGGTAATACGCACCCCTGACGCATAACGCACCTTTTCCAATTTCTTATGAAAAACGCGTGCTAGTCGAGAAAAAAATTCCTAGCAAGATTGAACTAAAATATGGCCACCTTGTGAATGTGATAGCTCTACATCTACAGAAACGCGAAATAAAGGCGAAATAAAAGAAATTATCGGTTCCGCTAGTTCGTAATTTTGCCCTTAATAACCCTTAAAAGCCCCAGCGATTTACTGAATAGGTTGGACGGAGCCGCTAAAAGCTTTGGGCATCGCGCTAAAAGGTGATGAAAAGTGTAAGATTTTCATTTTTATTCTTTGAACGACGTTAGATATTTAAACATTACCTTAGATCGTCACAAACAGTTTAGCTACTCTTTGAATTCGAATTGACCGCAAATGGGATATGATGTTTTGAAATTGACTTTTATGAACGTATGGGAAAGGTGATGAAAGGAAACGCAAACTGTTGCATCTATGGTTGCATTAAGCGGTGCAGCATAACAAACGACATCGTCTCGACCCATCCGTTCGTTAGGTGCTCCATCCAACCATTTATTTACCGTTTCGTTTTCCAGTTATAATAATTAAATTCTATATCATCTGTACGATGCTTTACTTGCTAAATATAGTCATTAAATCCTGTCTCCTTGGCGCTGCTCCGATATCCCCTTTTCCCTTCCACTATATATCTCTGTTGCCCTATCACTCTATACTCTAGTTGCTCCTAGTTGTGTCAGATTCTTTTCTCGCTGGCCCCCGAACGGGACCTTCGCGACACACACCGCGCGGAATGGTGTGGTGAGGAATGTTAGTCTCTGCTCACCTGTACCGTACCATCGACGTGTGCCCTCCTCCCCTAAACATGGCAATCTGATCACTCTCGTTTCGCAGGAAAAAAAAAACGATGGCACCCGTCCGTAGTTCGTTTGCCACAAGTAAGTTTTGTTATTGGGTAAAACAGTCAACGTCGATAAACGAACACATCTTCCAACCGAGCATTCCAATGTATCATCGCACCTTCCCTTTAACGAATTAACCGGCAGCGGACGGTGAGAACGAAAACGGCGAACAGTCTTTGCACCGCCAATAACACCGGCCCTACCTCCTCCTCCCCACCGTAACGATTGGTTTGTTGTTCCCCGACACGGTCCTCGATAGTCTTAACAGATTGTGTATCCTAATTCGAAAGTGACACCTCCCTTCCATCATTAAATGTTTTTGTAGTTCGTCCAAAACGTTCATCTTCTTAAC
>KE524974.1:95889-125203 GCA_000441895.2 Anopheles sinensis
CACGGATGCGTTCGTGCGTTTTCATTTGTTTTAATACTCCCTCCAGCTACCACGTTTTCATTTACACCTTAAGTTTACGGATTAAATAGATCTGCTTCTTTATATATTTATATATGTATATATATATATATATATATATGTTTATCCAAAGATAATCCTCTTGCCTCCACTATTCTACATGCGCGTACGTTTTACTTTAGCACGCTCCATCCGTCGGGCAGTGCACTTCCGTCCCCGGAGGTGGTAGACTTTTCTCATCCTGTCTCCCCATAAGCCGCCCCCGTACCGTTTGTGTGTGTGTGTGAGAGTGTGCTTGCATGCACTAGCAAAGGAAATCTTTTTTGTGTAACCAATCGAAACTGAACGGAAACATCGAAAGTAGAGAGCGACGATTGAACGATCGTTTTGTTAGGTTAAAAATTAATGGCAGATACACACCGGGCACGCGCTCGGAGTGGTGGCAGGCGGGAGATGATTCACTACATGCAAGGTTCGAAGCCGGCCTTTTCCATCCTGCCGCAGTGACTCAGCAGCAGCTTCAGAGGAGGCGGGTTTAGAAAAATATACTATTCACATCGATGCGGCCCATGATGTCGGAGTTGGTGGCCGGTAGAAGCGGTGTCGGGGCCACCACGGGACCGGACGAGGCGGGCAGTATCGATGCGAGCGGCACCAGCAGCGAGCGCTGGATGTGAACCGGCGCCAGGGGAACGGCGGCGGCGGCGACGCGATGCGATTGCGGCTGCAGAGGTACCGGAGGTGGTGGTGGTGGTGGTGAGTACGGCGGATACTGCGGTCCCGTGGAGGCGAGGTAGGAGGAAGGTAGTTTCTTGTGCTGTTCGCTCGGTTTCGGCCGCACCGTGCTTGGTGTCGGTTTCGGTTCGGAAGGATGCTGCTGTTGCTGTTGGTGCAACTGCACGACCAGAAGCTGATGCCGCTGAGGATGCGTTAATCAAAGAACGTTGCTGCAGGCACCAGAACCTGCCGCCGGACCTCCGGAACCACCCGGCTTACACTCGAACACGGCACCGAGCGGTGTTATCTGCTGCCAGAGGAGATTGAACCTGCAATCGAGAAGTGAAGGAGTTAGGAAGCGCTTTGTAGGAGAAACGTCACTGGCCACTCACTTCTCTATCTCCGGGATGTCGTTCTGCGTAAGGAGCTTCGTCAGACGGTGGCTGTTGTACCCGACCGAGCAGTGGCGCTGGAAGTAGGCGAGCGTGAACAGCTGCCGCTCGTCGTACGGCTGCAGTCCGGGCAGGCGACGGTGCTGGCTCAGGCCGAGCATCTCGTAGGTCGTCTTCTCCGAGATGTCGCTCTCGTAGATACGCTCGTTGCGGTCGATCTTGTCCAGCAGCGTGCCGAAGGCTTGCGTCAACACGTTCACCGCCGACAGCTCGAGGTACAGGTTGAGCCGGGTCGCGTTGCTAATACGACCACCGTTCGGCGTGTGCAGGAGCGTCCTGGGAAAGGTAACAGAAGAAGCATGTAGTTGTCTCCAATACTGACAGCTTTAAATTTACGTTGAGCTTAGAGCAACCCGATTTTTTCCGGCAAGGAAATTTTGTCAGGGACTTCAATAATGCTTGAATCATGCTGTAAATTAACAATTCAGCTGTAAACTCTTTCCTTTTACCGTGTAAATAAATGTGTAATGAATTTTGTTGTAATTTGGCCATTTAAAAGTCATAATTTAGAATATACAGTTAAATATTTGTTGATGTTTATACAATACACCCGCATAAACAAGAACAATTTAAAAATGTAATCGCACAAGACTGGTTTCATTAATTTTTATGCAAAAGTTCATTTATTAGTGATTTTTTCATCAGGAACTGTTAAAATGTTTCCTGCGGATAATGGTTCTTTGGGACTTTTATGCATATGTTGAAACAAAAAATATATTCCGCCTAGTTTGGCTCACAATGGTCCTTATTATTCACAGCCGGGGATTATGACGCCAAAACTAAATTAAATAGTAACGAACTAAATCCAGAACCAGCGCTAGGCGATTCATCATGCTCAACTCTATTAGAGCAAAAGGAAAATTTGTTCAACAAAGCATTTTGTTTGCCAAAGGTCCTGTCGAAGACTTCGAAACTGAAAGGCACCCGAAAACGACTTCGTCCCCCTGCAGTCGCCAGTAGCGACGAATAGCGTGCGGGGTATGAACAGATCAAATCGGACAAGCAAAAAGTGGAACAGATTCGTGCCGAAAAGATCAGCTCGTGAAGCAAATAAAGTATCTTAAAACTAGGAATTTGATAGCTAGGCCCGCTGCTCTAAATTGATTATTTGATTGCTGTATAAATGTATTTCTATAGTTGCAAGTTGATCATTGAATAGTTAGCTGCTAAGTTTGATTAGCTACATCCTTTTTATTTTATGTGCGCCAAGTAAGGTACACTGCAACATTCATGTGACAATCGTGTGCCAAGTTTTCAGAAAGTAAATCATTTTGTCGATGCAAGAGCCTCTTTTTTAACGTCAACGTCTATGTTCTTAACAGCAATAATGGGCTTTTTAAGATAGAAATATGGATGCATTTAAATCTTAACTGTAACCGAAAAAGCCCGGAAGCAGGGAGACATTGGTTCTAATAAAATGGCAACGTACGTCATACTAAAATAAATAAACAAATCTTAATTGTACACTTCAATATAAAAGGGTAACGATCTGTGTTGATACTTTTGAGGTACATTTATGATTTAACTCCGCCTCAAATATTTCCATTATGTTTTACTAATAAAAGCTCTTTCGTAAGAACAAACAACATTGGGGAGTTATTTGTTGAACAAACCCGGTTCTATTTCGAACCAAAACGCATCATTAATTATAATCAAATGGTAGCGTGCAGACTTTATTTAAGTTTGTACGCGTCATGGTGAAGTAAAACGAAAAACGGTACAGGTAAACCTGGTCCCAGGCTGAAGTTTTAAAGTATTCGTTTGAGTGACCATAAAAGCACCTACTCCAGACTTTCACATGTGCTAATTAAATTAGTTATGCAATTTTCTCAACACGATTAGCGCTTTAATTTGAACAATAAAACACCCGCTAACCTTCCCCGCCAGCAGTATTTAAATACTTTGCAAAGGGGCAGAGTTAAGTGGTGGCAGCAGCGAACGTTGGGAGTTCGGTGGAGTGGCCATAAAAAAACTGGAAATCGGAATTGCTACTCATATGTCACGCCTTCTCACTGTTCTGGGAAAATGAAATCTAATCACATGATGCCCATGCATATAGGCATCTTTCAAACTTTTTATTTAAATTCTGTAGCTTTGGATCGTTTGGTTTCAGCAGGAACGCGTTAGGTGAACAAGCTGTGGAGGTAGAAGATATGAACATAAAGAAGATTTCAAATTTCAATCTCAGCAAAAAAATTAGCATGAAACAAGTTTGGGGTACAAATCGCTAGAGTAGATATCGTGTGATGCAATTTCACACACATATATAGAGATTTACAACGTTGTTTTTACATTTTTATAATAGATTTTATGAAAGGACAGTAATTTGAGCGATTAAAAATCTACGTTATATTAAAGGATCATTGAAACTAAAGCCGTTTTCAATTATACTGACAGATAAATAATAAAACTCGCTTGACTTGCTAACCAGCTTAGGAGTAACGCTGTATGCGAAACGTATGACCTACATCTCCACCATTTGCATGCTGTATACATGTACAAACATAAGACTTTGGTAAAGAAAACATACCAAACAGCTCATGCAAAAGTTTCTCGGCATGGGGGAAGGGTTTAGGTTCGAAGTGAATAAATATCAGTATCCACACTCAAACGCAGACGTACAGAGTCATGTAAGCTACCAACAAGGACTCGAAGAGATCTATGTGGAACTTTCAAGTACGAGGTTATATTTTTAACCGAAAGATTCACCTTAACTTATTCTGTACAATTTTTAACATCGCGCGTACAACTAGTAAAAAGTCAATTTGAATGAATCAACGCTACCTTATTATCCTACAGCATTTTTATTTAAGCTTAAAATCGTTTCAAAATCCCGTGCCTAGGTCCGTTTGAACAAGAATAATTGAGAATGAAAAGCAATGCTATCTCAAAAACAACTTGCTGCAAACAAACAACTTGCTATGAAATCTAAATAAAAACCTTTACAGCACTCATAAAGGCTCTTAAAAGCTATCTTAGGTCAAAAGAAGAGCAGCACTATACTGAACACATTCTACACAGCCAATGGAGTAGTCTGGACGATTATGAAAATGAGAAAAATATATTCGTGAAAACGTGATAAGGTTACAGAATAATACTTCAAAATGCAGAGGTTCTGCACACGAATAACAAGTTGAAGACGTTTCCACTTAGACCAACAGATTGTCATAACCGTTACTACAAAGCTTTAAATTTAAGAGCGTATTAACTAAACTAATCGCTTTTCCACAAACGAAAAGATGTGGAAGCCTTGATTTTCGTATCGCTTTCTTCGTCATATTCGTTCTAGAAAATGTTTGTACACATTTAAACGTCGAAAGCCATTGCAGAAGCTTCGTGAGAAGGTTCATATAAGCTAATAATCTTCTACATGGTGGACCATCTTATACTTTTTCAATAATTATGCTTAAAATAAACAAATCTCCTGTCTTCAAGATGCTCGGAAGTGAATAGATAATCAGTCTCAAAACTTGTATGAATTACAAAATTGCGATGAGATTGCAATGAGTTGAATGGTGAAATACAAATCTTTTGCAAGCGTATCGATGCAAACCGCGTTGTATTTAAATTTGTGAAACTATAAAAGATTATGTCATAGCTGTGTTTTTGTTTTTCGACTGCAAATATTCCCATTTGACGAAGTTGTTTGTTTTGTTTTGTTTTTAGTTCAAACATAAAACTGGTTAGTGTTTTCGCGAGCGAAACCTGGTCGGTACCTACCTCGCCATACACTTCTGTGCCTCGCCGTTGAACACATTATCGTGGCGTACGGTGCCGCCCCGCCCGCTCGTCTCCACGTTCCAGTACTGCTCGGTGAGCGTGTGGATGGCCGACTGCAGCACCTGCGCTATCTCCGCACCAAGGCGGGCAAAGTTGACCGAGCTGCAAAACACGGACGAAAGAGGATAAGTGAAGGATGGACCAAGCAGAGCTCGGGGGAACTGTGCGCGACTACCTACATCGGATAGTGATGATGGAAGAACGGCTCCTGGATGCGCTGGCGGGAAATGATGACCATGTTGAGGGCGACCGAGTACTTGACCGGCGAGTCGACGAGCGGCGTCTGGTAGTGGAGGTGATTGCGCCGCTGGCGCGTCTGCAGCAGCAGATGGTCGGCGGCCGAGCGGGGCGGAAACATCTCCGCCAGGATGCGCTCCGGCTCGGTTTGATTGTCCAGCATGCGCGTCATCTGCGTCTTGGTGAAGCCCCACTGGTTGACCACGCTATCGACGAACAGGAGCCCGTCCAGCATGAGTTGGCCGTAGTACTCGTTGAGCGTGCGCTCGGTTTGCAGCAGCTCGCGCGGTATGCCGATCTGCAGGCGGAGTGTGGACAGCTTGCCGGTGAGAAAGTGCGTCAGCGGTTCGCTGAGCCAGTGCGCCCCGACCACGGCCTGCTTGTACTCGTCGCGCAGGTGGTAGAAGATCAGCTTCACCAGCTCGTCGTCGTAGCTGATTGGATCGTGCAGTGTGGAGGTACCCGCCGCCGTATCCTCCCCGTACTGGTAGTGGTTGAAGCCATCGATCCCGACCGCCATGATGCCATGGCGGGAGTTGGTGCCTCCGCCTCCTACCGCACCGTGGCCAGCGCTGCTGCCCTCGTAATCGAACCCTTCCAGCGCCGAGTAGGTGCCTCCACCCGTCATCCGGTGATGCGGCTGCTGCTTCTGGAACTGCTGTTGTTGGGCGGCGGCGGCGGCGACGGCGGCGCTCGGATGATGATGGTGGTAGTCGCTCAGCTCGCTCGGGCTGCGCTGGTCGTGCACGATCAGGGCCGGGTTTTCCCGCAGCGCCTCCAGCCCGTACGGCATCCACTGCTGAACAACGTTGGTGCAGAAGTGCCACATCGGCTCGCGCTCCACCGCGCCGTACAGGACCTGCTCGAACTGGTGCAGCGAGACGCGGAACTTGCGCGACATGAACGGCACGAAGTGCCGGATGACGGACCACATGAAGAACTTGTGCAGCACCTCCTTGTCGCTGGTGGTGATGATCTGCGAGATCGCCTTGAGCGCGGCCGGGCTCGACACCATCACCTCCGTGTGCTCCGTGATCTTCTTGCTCTTAAACAGTGCCTGCGCGGCCTCCAGGATCGGCAGCTTCACGCGGAAGGAGAAAGAGTAGATGAAGAAAAGAGCCGAACAGGTACACAGCTCAGCTTACCGAGGGTGCATCGTTCACCAGCTGGTGCATGGTACGGATCTGAGGTCGTGAAAAGTTCCCACTCTCGTTCAGCACGACTCCCATCACATCCAGCGCGATACGCTTCTCGTAGTTGTAGATCGTCTTCGCATAGTCCTGCGCGTACTCCGTCGACGTCGAGATCATATGGGCCAGCGTGTCGGTGAGGAAGGTGTGATACGCTCGAATGATCTAGAAAATTACAAAACGCAACGTTAGTGTCATCAATCTAACTGATCGATCCTTTCCCTACCGGATGCTTCTCGGCGAGCGTGTAGAACTCCTTGCTCGGCAGCCCCAGGTCGCCCTCGGTCACGGTGATCATGTAGTCGTACGGCGGCTGGTTGCGGGTGTCGATGCCGAGCTTGAAGAACGGTGCCGCACCGTACTTTGGCTGCACCAGGTGGAGATAGTCCCGCAGGTCCCAATTCCTCATAATTCCAATTCCATCCCCATCGACCAAGTTCCAGCCACCTGCTCAGAAGAAAGATAAGAGCAAAACGACGAATCGTTAGTTTCTGTTGAGGACACTCACACAAATTCACAAGACATGCTACAAAATCATGACAGATCAGAATTATACTTCAAACAAAGAGATGTATTTAGCATAAATTATTAAATGGAGCATCGTAAACAAAGGTGCATTTTTGTCTCTTTTATATACTTTTTCTCAAACTCTATGTTGTTTATTACCTTTTATATTGAAAAATAAAATTGATGATAAAATCAATGTTGTCCAACCATTCTTGTTCAATAAAAAGAATAGTATTTTTTGTTTATTTCACTTCATGACACTGTACACTTTGACTCGCTAAGGCTGGTGTCAGTGTTCTTTATGAAAGTTAGATCAATTTCATTATTGGTGCTTGATAAAAGCTTCCAATTCGAGTATATAAAATCCAGTTTGGTTGGCAGATAAAATCACATACGACGATCAGATGAGTAGAAGACAAACTCGTATGTGCGATTTCATCTGCCAAAAAGTACAAGTTTGAACACGACACTTTATTTAAAACGAGTAACGACTTTTCATATAAAAATGATTATTGAATTTTCAATCGTTAGCAACAATTTCAAATATACGGAATATCCCGAATGGCATACGATATAAAATTGTTATTTCCATTTATGAAGCTCATATAACAACACATTCTTTGAGTGCTGTGCAGGATATTTTTCACAGTAAAAAAATTAATGATTTCAACCCCTTTTTTGGAGTAAAAACAGGCTTGTTTGCAGTTGACTCAGTGTCAAAAGGATCTCCGATACGTATATAATGTTGATTGTGCATGTGCACGTAGAATCAATCCGGGTTCGACACATGTCCGGAAATGTTTACCTTTTCCCAACTGAATGCCTTTCCAACTATAAATTATATTTACAAGCGTGTTTAAATAGTTGCTCATGTTCAAGAACCTAAGGAGAAACATTGGAACACGATGTTACGTGCAGAGAACGATGTTTTTTGTGAACTTGAACCTTGCAGGTTCGGGGCCGCTCAGTCCACGCAATCTTCAACCCGCTACTGAAACGGAACCTGTCCAGAAAGAGATTACATTTCTTAATACACCCATTTTCATTGATCGGCAACTTGGGAACGAAAGGAAAACAGAAGGATCAATAGAGCAACGCCACTCGTGTGTGACGAATTTTTCCCACGGACATTAACCGGCATCGGAGTGTTTACAAACAACCAGGAAATCGGCCATTACGGAAAGATGTTCTACCCCAAAAAATGGAAATAAGAAAAGGAACTAAAACGGTGTCCCGGCGAACCACTCGAGAAGTCATCTTCTTGCTAAAGGTCACGGTCAAACGACGAGCATACTCCAGCACTTCTGCAATGCTTCGAGAAGGCGGTATTGTGTCGCGTCCCCTCCGTAGCGACGTATTTGTCGCGGTGCTTTCGGTTGACGGAAGTGTGCTGGACCGGATGAAGTCTTTGATCTTCGGTGAACACCATCCGTCCTCCCTCCCGCCATCGAAACCCTCCCGAGGTGTTAGTTTGTAGAGGTGGTTTCATTGTGGCTGACGTTTGAAGACGCGCACCTGGCCGGTCGAGTGACATTTGGACCGGACGAAATAGATTGAACAACATTTATCAGCCCGCTTAGTGGCCGTCTTATTTGTTGTTGTCGAGCGCGTTTGCCTTTGCATCTATTTTGGTCTTTCTCACAGGGTTGGATAAGGAAAACTTAACTGATTTGGTGAAACGTTTCAAATCGATACAGGAATCGTTCAAGCCTGCTCTGGAAATTTGCAATCAAATTATGGAACGTTGCACACAGTCTATGGAGGATTGCAAACCTTCTTTGGAGGTATCCAAACAGCTGTGGAGTTTTATGGAGGTTTCTAATGAACCCTAAATCTTGTCTAGTAACGAAATGTTTTATCGCGGCAAAACTATGTCGTTTTGAAACATTCCACTTAATCAGGGGTCGTCAAAGTCCGCCCTGCCAGTTAGTATTATCCGACCCCTAAGAAATTGTTAGTGCAACATACTAAAACGAAAAACATTTCAATTCTTGCTTCTTGTTTTTTCCCTAAAAACGTATGTTGAAACTATTGAAGAAGTATTCAATACTTTCTCGTCTACTTATATTAGACTTTTCGATCACCTTTTTACTGTTATAAAATTTCACAGGTTGTTAAATCTCGTCTCGAATCCAGCGGGAAAATAACATTTTCGACACCATTACGATGGCCTAAAATATTCAAAACACCTAGAAGCTGGATTATTTACGATACTAAGATTAGGGCAGTAAAATGATGATATAGTAAACAATTTGAGTAGGATATTTATTGACAGTAGCATAAAGGAGATAAATTTAAAGCACAAAAAATAACACATTTTAAATCGAAAAAAGTACAAAACGAAAACGAAAATAAGTATCAACATTAATTATTAATTGAAATTCTTTGTAATAATTTGATTAAGGTATCTGTCCCGCGGTTTTGGGTTCTTTTTCATCATCTGACCCCTGTAAGGAAGCATGTGCCGACCCCTGCATCAACTGCTTCAAGTGTTCCATTGTACGATTCGAAACCCTGTAAGCTCTCTGAACGGGAAGGGCGATCCAGGTGTTAAGATAGTGTTCAGGTTCAAAACAACTTGGGGAAAAAAATAAACCCGGACGGTTCGGACCGCGACATTGTTAAGATGAGCAGCTCATAGCGGTAGGAACTATTTTGACTCTATTTTTCCTCCTGTCACATGCTTCCTCCTACCCTTCCCTCGTTCGATTCGATATCGTCAATCGTGAAGTGTTCGTCGTTCCTAATTTGGTGATAATGACCCAGCGTGTCGTCAATCGAGCGGTCGAACAGCGAAAGGCTGCCGACACACAGTGGGAGGTGGTGCGTTCGGAAAAGGTCATACCGATCTTGACATTGCGCTCCGTTACTTTAACGATCCGCCAGTCACTGTCCTGCGTCGATCAGACGGAAGTGATTGCCACCTTAGGTGATGACTTTTTGGCTCTTGGCCTGATGGGTTCGGCTATCATCGGGGCTATCTTCAGATTCATCGGCCGGGCATCTCTCTAAGGTATTGGGAAGCCTTATGCTAACCCTATATGACCATTTCTGACAGGATCTCCACACAGTATCCCACGGCGTGGAATCGGTTGGAAGCATGATACAATCACCAGAAGCAGAAGTCGACAAAAAATACACCCGATCCAGTTCGCCTTCGGGGCCCCATATCAACCGAGCGCACGGTCCGCGATGGGAGAGAGAAAAACTGGCCGTGCGTGTCACGAGAAAAGTCACCGCGCGACCTTGGAGGGAAACCACCGAAGCAGGCCGGCTCATCAGCATTCGTAGGCCGAATGCGGTCCTATTAATCAGATTACGCCAATGCATTTCTTTCGTTGCCGGAGCCATTTCCCCCCATTCAAAACCACCTTTACGGGTGAGGTCCAAGGTCGAGCGACTTAAGGTCGTGTTGGAAATGGAATAGTGCAAGGTTGCGCGGGGTTTAGCGACAATCCTGAGATCTGGGAGGAACCACCCAATAGAACAACAACCAACTGTTGATAGATAAAAAAGGAGTCACACGTACATAAACACACACACACACACACATACACACACACGCACACACAACCTCAGAAACATGCACCTGCATGTGCAATAGGCCTACTACCAATCAAACACCTACATACTTGAGCACAATGGTGCATGGCGATACAGGGATGGCCGCCACCGGAAGCTACTGGTTCGGGCGGTTCGACCGGCGTTGTGCGATGTCTTGGGCCTAAAGATCAGCCTTCTATCGCTCGCTGAAAGCAGGCAGAAAATCGAACAGTTCGGTATGCAAGGAACAGCGTCAGTCAACGGTTTGCACAGGTTCTGTTAGAGTCACTTAGTAGAGTAAGAAAACGTATTTCAAAAACATTCCAAACTGATCCAATGCAGTTTGTTCCATTTCGGTTTAAACACAAATACTTCTTACAAAAAGTTGCTACGGAAGAGG
Organism: Anopheles sinensis; assembly: GCA_000441895.2. Taxonomy (NCBI): domain Eukaryota; kingdom Metazoa; phylum Arthropoda; class Insecta; order Diptera; family Culicidae; genus Anopheles; species Anopheles sinensis. The sequence goes on from KE524974.1 coordinate 106,734, forward strand.
AAAAAGATAAAACTAAAGGATTAAAGATCTTATCGGATCACAAGGGTTAACTTAGATAATCTAGACTACTTTCAGGGATATTCGCGATACATGCGGAACGAAACAAACAGTAAGTCCGCCGTGGAATGTTAATTTTTGTACAAAATAATGCGGTGGTCCATAACACATCCACTAAAATCAATCTCTTAAACGTCACCAGGAGCAAACCTGACACCTAACCTTAACACCGAAAACAGGCAGTACTCCAACGTAAATGAACTAAGAAGTGCTACTTCTGATTTCTGGAACAATTGCTGATGACTAAACTGTTTTAACATAAATAAATAGGATGTCAAGCTTGATATATCGTAAATGTCTTTATATTACTATTAGGTTTATAGAGCTTCTAGATTGGACGAACTAGACGCGTCGTAAGATGGGTAGGAATGCCTCAGCACATTATTCTGGGGAATCGCGTCAAATATAAACGCTTCTAACTCCTGAGGTTTGGACCTTCTGGTTCTATCAAAATTCTGATTCCGGACTCATGCTTCCGAGTGTAATAAGTTGAAGATATTGGGCGTGTACATTCTTCTCCCAGAGTGTCGAAAGCGTGCACTAATTATTCAAGTAGCCAGACTTTGCAATATAAGAGTTTTCAAAATTATGGGACCTCGGCAGTCTTCTCTGCGTGCCCACCAGCAACAGGATGCCGATCGTCCTTGCTCGGGGTACTTGAAGCTACGAATTCGCCCGGGGTGGTCTAGCAACGATTTCGAGTCGAGAAAGACACCACCATCTTCTTTTTTCCCCAAATGGATTTGATTATCAATTCTAAACGGCTGCTTTCCAAAACGACGGGTGTTTAAATTCCAACATTTCAGATAACCGAAACGAGCGCTTTACGAAAGCGAAATTCAAGGTGTATGTTAAAAAAAAAAAGAAAACAGGAAACATCTTGCCTCATCGTGGATTCGGCAAAGCGTCTTCGCGCAAACAGAACTTTTGCTTTCGGATGGAGTTCGGACGTGGGGTTCGGGTTTTCTCCATCTCTCCTCCGGGTTGACCAATAAATTCGGGGTTTCTTATTTCCTCTGGTTTTGTGTGATCTTCTTAAATTTCCTTTCTCCACCCCGAGCAGAACGTTTCGCCCCCTCATCCCACCCTCCCTGAATTACAAAATCTCCTGACTCTTGTACACACAAAATGTAGATGATCTTTGCGCGACTTCTGCAAACAGGTTTCAAATTTCCGACCTGATAGGAACTGCTCGTGAAGGTGAAGGGCTGGGAGAAGGTGAGAACGGATGCGGGGACAATAAAACGAGCAACCCCCGAGCCTCCCACACCCTCTCCCTTTGGCTACCCATCCATGCAATGCGGGCAAATTCAGCCGTGAGATTTCAAAAATTAAAAAGGCGAAAAACAAACTTTCGATGAATGCTTCGAAACGAAAGAGAAATGAAGATGCGGCCAGCCAAAAATAACAAACCATTCTTCCTCCGATCTCCCTGCACGGATCAACTCTACCCGCTCAGGTCGCCCCCCCTCTCCCCAGCACTACCAAAGAGCTCATCGGTCCGGTTTTTGGGCAAGATCTGAACCGGACCGGTTTACCTCCGGTCCGGTGCCACACCACATACCGCGCGGGGACGACGTTCGGCTTCTTCTTCAGCTAATGAACATACACCGTGTGTCTCCGGGCGGGCAAAACGAGAGCGAGAACGATATGGGTTCGGGTTTGTGCGAGAGATCCCCAAACATTAATTATGCAAATTTGAAGCCCGGTACGGCGAGATGATCGAATGTTTAAGATCAACAACTCCAACGATCGGTGTGGATTCTGCGATCTCCCGCACCACAGCCGCACCCTTTAGGGGTTCTAAACTGTTGACTACTTCTACGGCCAACGCTCGCGAGATAAAAGTTCCATTCTCAGCTTCGGTGCTAGAAGACGGTCCGAAATTGGTCGCCATCCTTCGCTTCAGATTTTAACATTCGCATGATACGCCTGCTCTTCTTCATCCCGAATGTCCAGAGGTTTTGGAAAACATGTTTCCCTCCCCCTAAAACCCTTTCCTCTCATCACGACGACATTATCGCACATCCTGTTGTTTCGGGAGTTTTTCGTGCCGGGTTGAGTTTCGCATCCTCGAAAACATCGATTCGTTAATTTCATTTCCCTCGATTCTCCTCAATCGTTACATCGTTTGGAACTTTTGAGGATGGGCGAGTAGTGAGCCGAAGTCTTCTTCTGGACGTTATCCTGACCCTTCCAGCGCGCGAGAGGTCAATAACATTTGGGTTTTTCGATTTTCGCAGTTGTACGCTAGAAATGAATCGAAGGTCCGAAACGAACGTTGTATCAAGCGACTGACAATCACGCTGGCTTTATTCAGAAGTGAATAAAAATGATAAACTACAAGGTTAGGGAATGGTACAAAAAAAGGCGAAAGGTGCTTATGCCCAAATTAACTTGTTGAAGCTAAGAGTACCGTTCAAAAATCACTTCCCGAACGCGTTGGAGGAGTTTACACCTTGTGGAACGGAAGAGAGACCAACTGTGTGACAGCGACGAAGGAAATTCGTCGTAAGTTTACCCATCCTCGAGCAAGTAGTCTTTTGACAGTAGCCACAGATTGGCAAACACTTAATCATCTCAGCGACGGTAGGCGACGAACCCGCAAAGTTCATTGAGTAAACCCCCGAAACGACCGACGTAGTCATCGCAAAAGTCACCAGCGTGTCCGTGTAAGGTTAACAAGGGGTCGGTGTTCGCACGCGTGGGCTCCAACGGCGCGGCAAAGGTATCGCGTGAACAAGTCTGTTAAAGTTAAATAAAACACTACCAAAGTGCCAAGAGGTTGCTACTCGAACGACGTTTTGTCACCTTTTCGACACGGATAAACAGTGCGGCAAGCGAGTTACTCACAAACGGTAGACCGAACTTGTGCCTACAGTGTACTCTGCTTGGATGAAATTTTTGTGAGGCTCTCAGGACCGCTTTTCTGAAACATCCTTGTGATTCGATAACAGCGTGAGATTGGTTACCCAGAGTTGTTACCCCTCATGAGAATTCTAGCCTTAATTTCAGATCTTATTTCCGGAGATATTTTGGGTCTAGATACCTCCAAAATTCGATACCATTGTCTCTAATGTTTGGATCAAAAATACACGAAATTATAACATCTTCTCATTGAAGTATTTTTAGCTAAAACTTTTAGGAAACAAGTTGATTTGGAGTTTCCTCCATGTGTAAAAACTGTTTTGGATAACTTATGAACTAGATATGCAGGTAAAACTATTATGGCTTTCATAAACCGCACAATAAAAGTTATTTTTAACCACACATTACTAAAAACAACATCCAAATAGCAAGAGACAGGAATTGGAAAAGTCTCCTCACTGCACAGAATAAGCCAGTAAAATCCATATCCCAAATGATCACTGTAGAATGAAGGAGAAAACTCGGCCTGGCTGTTGGAGCATGCGTTCTTTATGATACAAGGGATTGCTTTCTTTACCTATCCATTTTAATTGTCACTTTTCAGTGAATGATACTACTGAAACCAATGTAGGCCAAGGTTACGCACCACACGGTTTGTTTTTGTGTGTATAAAGCAACTTTTTGTCCAAAATAGAGAAAAGGATGTCATTGATGTTCCTAAATTCTAGTACTTTATCGTTTTGAGCAAGGCCTTCTTAATGTAGAATTTATAACCTTGAAAGTGTCGGGTTGTGTACATTCATAAATGATTTGTTTTCATTCGATTAATTACGTGTTCATGTATAGAGTTCAATATTATTTTTTGGCCAATGTGAAACATACTTTGCTTTTCCAAGGATTCTTTCATTTCCTTTCCCCTTCTGAGCCGGCTTCTATGGTGATCCTTACTTTATCGAAATAGGTACAGATTCTGATGCATCGTAATAGCACAACCTGTGCCTGGGCAAACTATTGAGCGCTTTTCTACCTCAGCTTCCCTTTCCCAAGCAAGAAATGGAAACTGTCACCGCAAACCCATGACGTGGACCTGCCTGCACCACCGCCCGATTGACACTATGGCCTTAATTGCTAAACTTGTTTTTAGGGGATCGACTGGCTTCGAAGATCCATTGTCACCGTAGGAAACGAGTTATATTTTATGGTCAATTTTATTCTCCGTCGACCCGCAGCCACTGGACCTTGATGATTCAAAATTGATTTTGATGTATGCGTCCGTGCGCGGCAGATGATAAGACCATCAGGTGCTGCTTTGGAAGCGGATGGGGTAGAAAAACCAACACACGAAACCTGTACAACAATAGATTCATCAAACGGGTGCTTATTGAGCGATGAATTTTAACTACTCCTGTCGACACTGCCGGCGGAAGGTCGTCTATTCAGATAGGAAGCAACAGCCACCCTAGGGGTGACAGCAGGCCTCACGTCTACAAGTGTGGCAGAATTCGTTATGATCGAATTTCAACTCCCGATCTGACAAATAGGTTCGAAAAACCTGCGATGCAACACGGGGCGAACCAATTGGAAATGGTGCACCGTAGCTTAACTTCAAAAGAAGTACAAGGTACCGCTTCGCAGCAACATTCGAAATAGAATTGCCCATTTGCGTCCACTACCGTCGGTCGTCAGTTTTAGCGACTGGCGTGACTTGACCGTGTCTACATCCTTATCGTGCCTCAGTGATGGTCTTTGCTTGGAAGTTGGTTCGCCGCTTCCAAAGACCGATCCAGTGAAGTTGCACATACATTTTTGGTGCCGTTTCATCGGCATTTGCATGTCAAACGCAAAATTGGCTTTTTTTTGGGGCGTTACAGTTTTAAAAATTCGACTGGCCAGCAACTATTCAGGGTTAGAGACGATCAACCTTGGGGCGCTCGATCTCTCTAGCACGACGAGCACGGCGGGGTTCTCTTCTATGTCTCCACAGATGTTCCTCCGACGTGTGATACCCACCGATGCCGGTTCAATAGCGTCAGCGTCGGTGACTAAGTTGAGACTCCCGGTTGACCTTGGGACGTGCTATAGCGGTCTACCTAAGACAACCTCACTGACAAATGCACACACAGGCCCGAAACGCATCCTGGGGCTTTGTAATTTGCATTAATTATCCTCAAACTTGGTAAGGTGCCTCTCGCTCGGATGGGCCGCTTCTTAGCCAGTTCTTCGCTCTGGTGGGTGTGTTCGAGAGACATCACAAAAAAAAAACGCGACTGCCATCACCCCATCCATTTGACATTTGATCGGTATCGACAGAGACCATCCCAGGGCGCGCGCGTTTGTGGTTATGGCGAAAACCGATGCTGCGATGCGATCATGGCGATCGTTCGTCATCCTCCCGGGATTCCACAGAGCGTACAGAACCAACAGTTGCATCAGTCAGCAGCGGTTGTTAACGAGCGTACCAGCTGTTTTCGTAACGCGTGCCATCAATTTGACGAATGTGGCACGCAATGGCACGCAGAAGCCTCAAAAACCGCCCTGTCATTGCCCTGAAAGAGTGCAGGAAACGATTTGGAGTGCGGCTTGCAGAAAAAAAACGCCACCTGATGCACGAAGCGGATATCTAGGCCAACGACCATTGCCAATCAAACGACCTCTCCTAAACCCGAAGACGATAAGGCACAAACCGCCACTGCGAAGGTCAACCGGAGATTTCCATGCACGAAAGGTTTCGAAATCCATTGTCGCAAAAGTTCTCCGTGCTTTGCTAGATGCTGTGGCATTTCTGTCTCTCCTTATATTCTCGATGGTACCATTAACATATCCAAAATAACCTATTCGGGGGTTGTCGATGATGCAACGCAGCTGCACCTCAAATAGTTTATCTTATCTCTGGATACGACATCCGATTTCCGCATATTGCGAACTCTCACAAGGGGTTGCCCAGCCTCACTAACGTCCTTTATAAGCAATCCTAAAATCTTTGCTATATGAGCCCTCTCAGCGGGCCTAAGAATTAGGAACTCCACAACATTGATGAACTCGATAGACATTGACTAATAGGTCTTATTGGTACGACCCGAATTAGACATCGTTAGGAGACACCTACCCTAACCTAGGAAGTTGGGAAGAAGTTAACAAATGTTTGGCACATCTGTGTTCGAGCCACAAATTATACACCTCCAACCGCGATCGCCCACCGGTCGTAAAATCGAGCATATAGAAATTCAACCGACAGCACAAGAAGGAACCTCGGCTGTTAATAACAAAGGCTGCTGTTGAAAATCGATCCTCATCGATCTAGAATTTGGTCCCCAGAAGATCCTTCTACGCCTGCCGCGATGATCACATCGACACTGTTGCACCGTTTTCGCGTCGTTTTTTTGCTGGGGAAAAGTCTGATGGCTGTTTTTCGTGGAAAAGGTCAAACCGCCATATTTGGTATCCTCGGGTGCTATTTTTACAAACGACAAATGAGCGTTTTATTGCCCCTGGTAGAGTGCAAGGCGGAGTATTATCGGAGCCAACACAGGGGGGTGAGGAAAAAGATCCACTTCTAATATTGGATGCATATCCATCCGTGATCGGCAACGCCGCATTTGCATAATATCTGCTGGTTGGTTTGTTGTTTTTCTCCTCTTTTCTTTATCGTTTGGTTGTTCTAATGGATTCGCGGTTCGCTGCTCGGTTGATTAGAAGATTCTTCAGGAAAAAGCAAATGTGGCGAGGCTTACGAAGGCGTTCATGTGTGTGATTGGGTGTTGAACTGGGCAAAAAATAGACCAGGCCAGGCCAGTGGAAATAGTGCGAAACCGTCGCATTTCTAATGAACGTGCCCAAAATGTCAAAGAGCGCTTGGGGCTTAAATAAAACTTTATAAAAGCCTTTAGGCTGGCGATATGGAAAAGAGAAAGATGGAAAATTATTGTTCTCGCCCGAGTGGAAGGAAGGAGAGGGAGGCTTGCGGAGTACGAGGGGACTGTGATGAAACCAGTTCAAACCGCCCAGGCCAGTCTAAAAATTCCACCAAGAAAACAAAACGAAAGCGAGGAGTTCGATTTTCCATTAAAGATGACGCAGTGCTTTGCAAGCGCCTTCTTCTTCGACAGGGATATGATTAGCTAAACACGGGAAAATGACGTGACACTAGTCTGGAAGATTCTCGTAGTATAAGGACTGTAATTCAACGAGTCGAGGAAATTAAGGATCGAGCCTTTCTTAGCTGGTTTAACCGTGTTGAGGAACACTGGGGCAGGTATACTTCGGGTAGAATTTCACACACTGAGCAGTCCGAGAGGCTTTTTCCTTGGCAGAGGCTCGCGATTGGACCACGCAATCGTATCTAGATAACAATGAGCCGCGTTTTCACGTTTGGTGTTTTCTTTTTCTCCTGTTTGGACGCTCTCGCCCGTCCGTGAGTTTCCACCCGGTTCGGTCGAGCATCTTTATGAGCCTTAGACGTCGCCAGCGGGGATTGGCTACACCGGCTTGGCGATACAAAGCTGTTGCGGGCGGACTGCTACACCAAAGGCGATAATGTTCACGCGAAAATGCGCGCTACCAGACGGGTTGAACAAAAAACTATTGACCAAACCACACTTGGTGCATGCTCTCATAAACCCACGGTCGCGTTTCGGAAACTGGAATTCACAACCACCAATGGGTTGGCGTCAGGATTTATGTTCAAAACGCCCGAAAAACTCCGGCTACTTCCTCGGTCGTGCGCCCAAGGCTGAGCTGCATCCAACGGTGAGGAGGGAAAACAAAAAATGCCATACTGCGTATGTGTGTTGTGGATGAAGGAGTGCAACCGCCAGGCGAGAAGGGGGCCGATTTTATCCTCCAAACTTTATTCTTCCCGAATGGCGAACATAAACCGAAAAAGCATCGATAACGACCGAAATACCGGCGCCGGTTACACCGTTTGGGTATATATATCGCGAAAGTTCTAATCGGTCCTCAGTCCAGTTCGATCGTCGCAACGAGAAGACAACCCCGCCCAAAAGGAAGTCTTCGGAGCAGCTCAGCGAATATTCTAGTTGGTGTATTGCAAGTCAAGATGCGTGCTTTTGTGGTGAGTTCCCGGTGTCTTTCTCCATTGCTCGCTACTGGAGTCCAGTGTGCAGAGCAGGTTCCTGAAGAGCACATGCACGCACGCACGCACGCACGCAAAACGGTCCAGGATAACTCATCTGTGCTCCTTCGAACTCAGCGATCAACTCCTGCTGAGGCAGAAGTTCACCAATCAACCTTACTGGAGCCTAGCACCAGAGCTTTAACTCTAGACTCGTGAAGCGAAGTGTGTGTGTGTGTGTCTGTGCGTGCAAGTGACTAAGGCGAATCTCGCCAAACATTCATTCGCTGGAGTTATTCTTGACTTTCCATGGGCCAATGCTAACGCATCGTTTTCTTCTTGTAAAGGTTTTCGCCGCCTGTTTGGCAGTGGTTTCAGCCGTCGACGTTGACTACGTCCCGACGTCGTACCAGGATAGCGTGTCGGCAGGCGCAGATGCACGCTCGTACGGTGGAGTCGGAGGAGGAGTTGGCGGAGGAGTTGGCGGAGGAGTTGGAGGAGGATTTGCAGGAGGAGTCGGCGGAGGAGTTAGCGGAGGAGTCGGCGGAGGATTCGGTGCTGGAGCGGGAGGAAACGTGGCGGCGCGTTCGTTCGGTGGAGCCGGTGCCGGAGGATTCAGCGGAGCTGGAATCGCAGCTAGCGCCGCTGCTGGTGGTGCTGCCTATGGTGCTGGCTACCAAGCCGGTCTGATTGCGGGATCCGCTGCTAACGCTGGTGCTAGTGCTGGAGCTGGAGCTGGTGGTTTCGGTGCACGCTTTGGCGGTGGTTCGAGCTCCTTTGGTTCTGCTGGTTCTTCTTCCTTCGGATCTGGCGGTAGTTCTTTCGCCGGCGGCAGCTCGTTTGCAGGTGCTGGAGCTGGTGCTGGAGCTGATGCTGGAGCTGGTGCTGGAGCAAGCTCGTACGCCAAGGCCCAGACCCGTGTTGTCTACAAGCCGACCGAGGTCCAGAAGCACTTCTACTACCACGTCGCACCGGAGGAGCCCAAGGCCGCCGCTGAAGCCGACACCCTCACCATCACGCCCAAGAAGCACTACAAGATCATCTTCATCAAGGCACCGACTGTGGGCGCCAACGCCGGTTCCAACGCTTACGCCGCCAGCAAGACCGAGGAGAAGACGCTCGTCTATGTGCTCGTCAACAAGCCCTCGCAGGCCAAGGCCGGTGCCGCCGCCGATGCCAGCTCGTTCGTGTCCGGCAAGCCGGAGGTCTTCTTCATCAAGTACCAGGGTAAGGACGCCGCAAGCACTGCCTCGGCCATCTCCAACGCCATTGCTGGTGGCGCTTCGTTCGGTGGTGCTGCTGCTGGAGCCGACGCCTTCTCCTCCGCAGGCGGATCCGCTGGATTCGATGCTGGATTCGGTGGTGCCAGCTACGATGCCGGATTCGCCGGTGGCTCCTCGTTCGGTAACTCTGGAGCTTCGGTCGGTGCCGGAGCCATCGCTAACGACTTTGTCGACTTCGGTGCCCGTATTGGTGGTGGTGTCAGCGCCGGTTCGGTTGGCGAGAGCGGCTACAATGCTGGATTCAACGCCGGCTACACCACCGCTGCCGCCGCTGCCAACTCTGGAGCCCGCTCCGGCTTCGGAGTTACGCCCGCCTACGACGGTGTTGCGGTCGGCTCTGCTGCTAACGCTGGTAGCTCTTTCGTGTACTAGAGGACAACGACGTTTCGAACGGAAAACCATGCCCCCGAAAACGGATCAACCCGACCGGAGTGTAATAGGATCTAAACGACACGATTTGCAGCGAAGGAAATCCTGCGGGTTTGCCAAAAACCCAGCGGATGCCAGCTGTAGCAACACGCGAGATATTGCCTGTGCCAAGTACCTTGCGTACATTTCCCACGAATTCCCAACTCTGTCTCTCTTCCACTCTCACTTCCCTCTTCCTTGAATCCCCTTCCTAGTATTTAAGCGACTTTATGAATCAGGTCACTTATGTAAAACAAAGTAAACAAGTAAGATAGATTTATTTTTCGTTAGGAAGCGTGTGGCAACAAACACACCGCTAGGTAGCTCCAGTGATCGAAAGACGTGAACGAAAGCGTGAACAAGACATCTCCCGTGGTAGTGCAATAGTGCAGCAGGCAGGACACCACGTACAGCTCTTGCACGAAAATAGTGTATTATAAGTACAAAACAAAACGAAAGCAGCGAAGAAATCAGCATTGTACCGTTAGAGTAAGACAACGCAAACAATATACAAACATGTCTTAAACACGTTAACAAATGGGTAAAATTTAATAAAAAAGTAAACATGTGTATCACAACTATAAATACTGCGGATCTTTCCTTCCTACGGCGCACAGTGGTTCAGAGTCCGGTGTTTGGTTAGCAATTTCATAAAACCAATTCACAAAATCTCTCTTCCATATGAAATAAGGAAAAACATACATACTTTTTAATGCACAGCGATTGAATACTTGAAAGTTGCACAAAGAGAAAAAGTTAGGTGTTTTTTTCAAATATACGCTTCGTTTGACATATTGATTTTGAGATATTTATTAAATAATTTTTCCCCCATATTTGCAAAGGACTTTTTTTAATATCAGGTAAATTTAAGACAATTTCAGTGTAATGTAAAGACATTTTTTAAAAAATAAATGACAAAATTCACAAATTCTTTGGAACCGTATCAGCGTGTAAAAATATCATCTTAAGAAGTTTGGCTGCGTGAACTTGCGACTTTGCAAGTTATAGGTATTTAAAGTTGTATCTTTCGCTTCAATCACATATGTCCACGTACAATACTAAAGCAATAATTATTAGACCCGGAAATAACGTAAATAATAAATAACGTCGTCTGGAGTAAAATTCATGGTAAAATCCTTATTTGTTTGAACATAGCTGCAGACTTGGTGCTTGCAAAAAGTAGTTGCTATATAAAAAAAATGTCTTCTATGACAACTAATTTTCAAAATAGGTTTGCGGACGTTTCTGACGTCGAATTAACGGTCGTAATTTACTCAAAATTTATTCATACTTAGTCTGAACGACACAAATCTTTATGTGACAATAAATTATTACAGTTTGTTTTGTTTAAACTTTAACGGAAATCAGAACAATAATTCAAAGTTACAAATCCGTCAAAATAACAGGTCCCATAAACCTAGTGTTGATCACAAAACTACTGTAAATTGTGTGGAAAATTTTGGCGACCAGATTATCCCTCTGGCTGATCTACTGTGCGGCGTACGTACGTTTAGTTTTATAAATAGCTACCAACAATATTCGCACATTCAAAGGGAAGGCCGAATAAATAAAAGAAAAAAAAGATCAAGACAATAAAAGAAATCAAACAGATGAAAGAAACGTTTTTCACCCTTGATGATGCGATATTAAATGTTACCAATTCCTTTACTATGGCTGTCAATCGCAGATGACACAGAAAATCAATTCTAAATTTCTTAATCCTTGAAAGGTTTCCAAGGATCTGTTAAAATCCAAGATTTACTATCCTGGGGCTCCAGTTCTGGTTTTGACCAACAAACTTCTAGGGGTTTTCCCAACAATAAACGTTCAAGAAATCTTACTGAAGTTGATCAATAAGAAAACCGCAAACTAGCTACAACCATATCAAGACCCAATCAGTATTCAGCATGCTAGAAATGCATGCCGGCAAAAAAAAACGAAACTAAACCGGCAAAGAAGAGCAGGGGTGAAGACGCATCAGTTTATCGTTGATGCGGTGGATTTATCGTCAACTTTATAGTTTTAAAAAAGGATGAAATCTAACGTAGAGCTGCATATACAATGAAGAAATAAGGAGTATATATATAGCGAAAATTCTGTCCACACTTCAGTCACGTTTGATCGTTGCTACGAGAAGACACAGCGTAGAACCTTCACAGAAACCCAGCGAACATTACAGCCCAAGTGCAACAGTCGTGTCAATTGTTGTACAAGTCAAGATGCGTGCTTTTGTGGTGAGTTCTCAGTACATCGTGAGACAGTTCAGGTGTCCTAGCCCGGCGAACATACGCACGCACGTTCAGAAGCTCCTCCGGATCATCGATCAACTCCTGCAGGGTCGGAGTGTCTTCAATCAACTTCCCAGGAGTTTTAAGAGAATCCTGGAGCTACTCTGAGCCTGGTCAAGAACTTGTTGCATAGTGCGTGCGTACCGGTGTTGTTCTTGCCAAGACATTAATGCCTACCAAGAAGTCCTTGCACCAGCTCTCAATTTTGTTCCAACGTTAAATCAATCTCTAATTCTAATCACATTGTCTATTTTCTTCAACTATTTTTCGTGAAGATTTTCGTTGCCTGTTTGGCCGTGGTTTCGGCCGACATTGGGCTTGATCTGCAACGAGGCGGTGGTAGCGGCGTGAGCATTGACTATGTCCCAACCACCTACCAGGACACCAGCGTTGGTGCAAGCGCTGATGCCCGATCGTTCGGAGGAGCTGGCGGTGCAGGAGCCGGTGCGGGTGCCAATGCCGGTGCATTTGGAGGTGCTGGTGGTGCCGGATTTGGAGGAGCTGGTGGTGCTGGATTTGGAGGAGCTGGTGGTGCTGGATTTGGAAGAGCTGGCGGTGCTGGATTTGGAGGATTCGATGGAGCTGGAGCGGGAGCTAAAGCAGGTTCGTCTGCCTTCGGAACAGGATTCGGAGGTGCAGGAGCCGGAGCTCAAGCTGGAGCTCAAGCTGGAGCTGGAGCTGGATTCAGTGGAGCTGGATTCGGTGGAGCAGGAGCGGGAGCTAAAGCAAGTTCGTCTGCGTTCGGAACAGGATTCGGAGGTGCTGGAGCTGGAGCAGTAGCTGGAGCCAACTCATATGCATTTGGATCCGCCGGAGCAGGAGCTGCTGCAGGAGCAGTGGCTAAGGCCGAGACCCGTGTTATTTACAAGCCTGCCGAGGTCAAGAAGCACTTCTACTATCACGTTGCCCCTGCAGAGGCTACGGCCAACGCTGAAGCCGACACCCTCACCATCACGCCCAAGAAGCACTACAAGATCATCTTCATCAAGGCACCGACTCTGGGCGCTAACGCCGGATCCAACGCTTACGCCGCCAGCAAGACCGAGGAGAAGACGCTCGTCTATGTGCTCGTCAACAAGCCGTCACGAGCTCAGGCCGATGCTGCCGCTGGTGCCAGCTCGTTCGTGTCCGGCAAGCCGGAGGTCTACTTCATCAAGTACCAGGGCCCGCAAGCCAAGGCCAGCTCGTCTGCCGGAGCTGGTGCCTCGGGTGGTGCTGGAGCGTTTGCTGGAGCCGAAGCTGGAGCGGGCGCTGGCGGTTTCGGAGGTTTCGGAGGAGCTGGAGCTGAAGCTAATGCACGCGCTGGCGCTGGAGCCGGAGCTGGTGGTGCTGGATTTGGAGCCGGAGCTGGTGGTGCTGGATTTGGAGCCGGAGCTGGTGGTGCTGGATTTGGTGCCGGAGCTGGTGGTCTCGGAGGTTTCGGAGGTGCTGGAGCTGGAGCTAATGCGCGCGCTGGTGCTGGAGCCGGAGCTGGTGGTGCTGGATTCGGAGCAGGCGCTGGAGCGAACGCAGCTGCCAACGCTGATGCCTTCGGTGGATTCGGTGGAAACAGTGGCTTCAGCGGAGCTGGTGCCGACGCTAGCGCTGCTGCTGGTGCTGGCAACACTCAAATTTACTAAGCACTTATCAACGAGACGGATCTGATGGAGTGACAGTGTCTTAAAATCGGATTCACACTCATGAGTCCAGATTACCCAACAAACGCCCCCGATACGGACTCACCCGACCGGAGTGTAATAGGATGTAAACGAAACGAAAAGCGAGTGCACTAGCCATCGCTATCCTGCAGGTTTGTCAAAAACCATAAGGATGTCGGCGGCAGGATTCCTTTCTCCTATCAAGTACCTTACGTATATTTCCTGAGATTCCTTAAATCTCTGCCTAATCTCTGTCTCTGTAGTTTAGAAACTATGAGACTATCAGGTTGGTTTCCTTTGTAAGTCGAAGTAAACAAGTAAGATAGATTTATTTTTCGTTAGGAAGCGTGTGGCAACAAACACACCGCTAGGTAGCTCCAGTGACCGAAAAACATAGAGAAAGCGTGAACAAGACCTCGGTAGTGTAATAGGGTAGCAGGCAGGACACCACGTACAGCTCTTGCACGAAAATAGTGTATTATAAGTACAAAACAAAATGAAAGCAACGAAGAAATCAGCATTGTACCGGTAGAGTAAGACAACGCATATAATAAACAAATATGTTTTAAACACCTTTACAAAAGGGTAAAATTTAACAAAAATTTTATATCTCATCGACAACTTGTCATCCTTCTTTGTTTATGGCGTACGTTTGCATTGTTTTATAAACAGCTACCAACAATAGCACACGTTCATTAGGGTACAATATGTTCTATAGGAGCAAGTTTCAAGTACGGAAAGGTTGAAATCGAGCAGGTAAACTTCGGTTGGCCCGAGCTCCAGTGTATTAATAAGGATATTAGCCCCCATAAACCCAGATCCGCTTAAACAATTTCTTAGCCGATTTAATCATGTTAAGGAACACTGTTCTAGCATACGTCAAGTAGAATTGCATATACTGCGCATCCGAGTCTTTTGCATATAGCCCGCGATCGGATCACGCAGCCGCATCTATATAACAATGAACCTTTATCTAGCCTGGCATTTCTTTTTTCATTTGGCGGAACACTGTTGCACGCGATCTGCTGCAAAAAGTGATATTGTTTACTTATTCTGTCGTACATACAAGGCAGAGCTGAACACTTGCCGTGGGGGAAACAAAAACGACATTATGAGTTTATCAATGGGGGGCCACCATTCATTGCCCGCAACGGTTTCACGTTGTAGGTATATATAACGAGAAAGTTCAAAACAGATCTCAGTGTTTTCGAGACGATATCCCGCCCAAAAGGAAGTCTTCGAAGAAGGTAGCTTAAATTAAAGTTGGGAAACAATTCAAGATGCGTACTTTTTTGGTGAGCTCAAACTTTCATTCGCTGGAGTTATTTCCCAGAGTTTACTTTCCATCGGCCAACGCTAACCATCGCTTACTTCTTGTAAAGGTTTTCGCCGCCTGTTTGGCAGTGATATCAGCCGTTTACGTTCAATACGTTTCGACGGCGTACCAGAATAGCGCATCGGCAGGCGCAAAGGTACCCTCCTTCGGTGGAATCGGAGAAGGACTCGGAGAAGATGTAGGAGACGGGGTTGGAGAAGAATTCAGTGAAGGAACCGGAGCAAATACTGCGACGCTTTCGTTGGACGGAGCTGAGCTCACCCCTCGTGTCGGAGCTGGTGCTTTAGCCGATGCCAGCCCGTTCAATTCCGGCAAGCCGGAGGTCTATTTCATCAAGTACCAGGGTAAGAACTCAAATTCATTAACGGAGAAGTCGGAATCGTATAGGCTCATACAATAAGGTTCTGCCGTTTAATGAGTTTATACCAATAATAAAATCGTATGTGAATTAGATCAATTTTCAAAGGAATTCGCTTCGCCAGGTTGCACACCGGTTGTAGGTCCGGTCAATATAAGGAATCAAAAGTGTAATAAACAAATAAAAACGGAACTCAAGTATCAAATGTCAAATTATTTTTAATTAATGTGATGGGCAAACCCAATATTATATTTTCTAACCAAGAGGTTTGTTCAACACGACCAAATCTAAAAGCTCAATTTTCAACAATTTTCTTCTTCGCAAAATTATTATCCACTAAGGTCTATACAACTAAAGAAACTTTAAGCAAGGCAAAGAGTATTTTAACTGATGCAGCCTTGTCACTGCAGGCCCTTGTCCAAGCCGAATGTCTTAGAATATCAGTTATCAGTAAGTTCTTTTTTGTAATTCGTTACCAAAGGTTTTGTAATTCATTGCGCGAACTATTACATGTACACATTTCCTGAATGAAGTTAGATGCTGCAAAAGATCCCGAAACCGCGGGCTAGGATACCTTTAATAATGTTTTATGGTTTTGAAAGTAATATTAAAAGAAATTAAAATAGAATAGCAGTTTTTAAATCCGGTAAACATGAGATAAAATACTTCATAGTTTCACTTTCAACCAATAGTTAGCTGTTATACTTATTTTTATGAAATTTCAACATGTTTACTTGTCACTTTTATCACAATGTTACCAATGAAAGGTTTTACTGACGTTGTCGTAGTTATTAAAATAACTCAACTACATGATTTTTTGATCAATGTGAGCTCCCTGGATTTAGAGCTAGTTTCATGAGACTGGCCAATTTTGAATCGATGAATATTAAAAATGCGTTCCGAAAAGCTTAATAAAATCATACGAGGAAGTTGTTTTGTATTGAACACCTTGCTTAACAGTTTCAAATTCACTTTGGGGTGTTTTGCATGTTGCACTGAAATTCTCTTACAGGCCGGACTTTGCCTACCATTGGATTGTGAACCTGATTCCCGAGAATTTGGCTCGTAACTCAATTCTCTTCTTCATATCATCATCATCATCATCATCTGCCAATGTGTGATGTTATTTCATTTATCACTGCACATTGTAGCACAAAAGTGTAGGTGATCTGGAAATGGAGAAACCGAATCTAAAACTACCTTAAAACACGTACAAGCTAATGCTTTCTATATATGGTATAACATAGGTAATAACATTGCAAATAGATGAAAAATTAATTAAATTGAACCAAAAATTAATTAAAAACCACATTTAGTAACGCCTGACCTAACCACGGAAATACGCGTTAGACGCGATGAGGTGAATTTTGTCATCCCCAAGAACCGGTCTTGACTGACCGACCAGAGAACTGACTAGAATCTGAGCCATGGTCGAAGGTCAAAGGCAAAGACCAAGAAAGAAGAAGTAATCGGAGCAATCGAATTGCTAACGATCGGGTTAAAATGGCAAAGTGCAAATACTATACTAATACAATACTGTAGAGAAGCAACCTGAACCTGTGCTGATTTATACTTGCAACCCACTGGCGAGCGAGAGGAAGATAGAAGATGAATCTGCATGGGCTAAACTGGTTCCCATGAGCCCGTTTTTCCGTCACTCTTTTTCGCATGCCTTCAGATGATAATGCGAATGTTTGGTAAGGTTAGGTTGACCAACGACAAAACCACAAACTAGCTACAACCATATCAAGACCCAATCAGTATTCAACCCGCTGAAAATGCATGCCGGCAAAAACAAACCGAAACCAAACCGACAAAGAAGAGCAAGGGTGAAGACGCATCAGTTTATCGTTGATGCGGTGGATTTATCGTCAACTTTATAGTTTTAAAAAAGGATGAAATCTAACGTAGAGCTGCATATACAATGAAGAAATAAGGAGTATATATATAGCGAAAATTCTGTCCACACTTCAGTCACGTTTGATCGTTGCTACGAGAAGACACAGCGTAGAGCCTTCACAGAAACCCAGCGAACATTACAGCCCAAGTGCAACAGTCGTGTCAATTGTTGTACAAGTCAAGATGCGTGCTTTTGTGGTGAGTTCTCAGTACATCGTGAGACAGTTCATAGGTGTCCTAGCCCGGCGAACATACGCACGCACGTTCAGAAGCTCCTCCGGATCATCGATCAACTCTTGCAGGGTCGGAGTGTCTTCAATCAACTTCCCAGGAGAATCCTGGAGCTACTCTGAGCCTGGTCAAGAGCTTGTTGCATAGTGCGTGCGTACCTGTGTTGTTCTTGCCAAGACATTAATGCCTACCAAGAAGTCCTTGCACCAGCTCTCAATTTTGTTCCAACGTTAAATCAATCTCTAACTCTAATAGTATTGTCTATTTTCTTTAACTTTTTTTCGTTAAGATTTTCGTTGCCTGTTTGGCCGTGGTTTCGGCCGACATTGGGCTTGATCTGCAACGAGGCGGTGGTAGCGGCGTGAGCGTTGACTACGTCCCAACCACGTACCAGGACACCAGCGTTGGTGCAAGCGCTGATGCCCGATCGTTCGGAGGAGCTGGCGGTGCCGGAGCCGGTGCGGGCGCGAATGCCGGTGCATTTGGAGGTGCTGGTGGTGCCGGATTTGGAGGAGCTGGTGGTGCTGGATTTGGAGGAGCTGGTGGTGCTGGTTTTGGAGGTGCTGGAGCTGACGCAAACGCGCGTGCATTTGGTGGAGCTGGAGGTGCTGGATTCGGAGGTGCGGGAGCCGGAGCAGGAGCTCAAGCTGGAGCTGGAGCTGGATTCGGTGGAGCTGGATTCGGTGGAGCTGGTGCGGGAGCTAGGGCTGGTTCGTCTGCCTTCGGAACAGGATTCGGAGGTGCTGGAGCTGGAGCTGGAGCTGGAGCCAGTGCATTTGGATCCGCCGGAGCAGGAGCTGGTGCAGGAGCAGTGGCTAAGGCCGAGACCCGTGTTATTTACAAGCCTGCCGAGGTCAAGAAGCACTTCTACTATCACGTTGCCCCCGCAGAGGCTACGGCCAACGCTGAAGCCGACACCCTCACCATCACGCCCAAGAAGCACTACAAGATCATCTTCATCAAGGCACCGACTCTGGGCGCTAACGCCGGATCCAACGCTTACGCCGCCAGCAAGACCGAGGAGAAGACGCTCG
>KE524974.1:125223-155673 GCA_000441895.2 Anopheles sinensis
CTGGATTGGTGCCGGAGGCTGGTGGTCTCGGAGGTTTCGGAGGTGCTGGAGCTGGAGCTAATGCGCGCGCTGGTGCTGGAGCCGGAGCTGGTGGTGCTGGATTCGGAGCAGGCGCTGGAGCGAACGCAGCTGCCAACGCTGATGCCTTCGGTGGATTCGGTGGAAACAGTGGCTTCAGCGGAGCTGGTGCCGACGCTAGCGCTGCTGCTGGTGCTGGCAACACTCAAATTTACTAAGCACTCATCAACGAGACGCATCTGATGGAGTGACAGTGTCTTAAAATCGGATTCACACTCATGAGTCCAGATTACCCAACAAACGGCCCCGAAACGGACTCACCCGACCGGAGTGTAATAGGATGTAAACGAAACGAACTGCACTAGCCATCGCTATCCTGCGGGTTTGTCACAAACCTTGAGGATGTCGGCGGCAGGAGTCTTTTCTTCCAACAAGTACCTTACTTATATTTCCTACGGTTCCTGAAATCTCTGTCTAATCTCTCCCTCTCTGTCTTGTAGTTCAGAGACTATCGGGTCAGTTTTCTTTGTAAGTCGAAGTAAACAAGTAAGATAGATTTATTTTTCTTTAGGATCGAAAAAAGCCATCGAGCAAGCACAAGATCAAGCTCTCAGTAAAAGATCAACGATGAAGTGTAAAAAGTGGAAAACAACGAAGATATCAACATTGTACCATTAAAAAAAAACAACACGCTCACACTTGTACACAAACACATACACACACACACACTCACACCTGAGTACGAAAAAGAAACAACAAAAGATGAATAAAAGCTAATACAAAAATTAAACAAATCCACGTTTGTGCAATCCTTTGTTTCGCCGAAATAGAATCAACTGACAGCCGCTAGAGAGTCAACAAGCGGAGAAAAGAGAATGCTAATCTAACGTAATCGATGGAAAATGTAAATCTGCGCCTGTGCGCCATTATATCGATACTAAACTGTCGGTTGAAGGTCATGGAAGAATATGGATGTTTTGGGGCGCGCCGAATCGCTGATGAGTGGAGAAATGTCAAAGTGCTAATCGAGCCGGCTTATCCGAGGCACATCTGGTTAGAAAACGCGATCGACTGGAGCTCGCTGGAGCATGCTGTGCTTTGCCTGTGTCCCAAACACCCAAGCAAAATGGCGGCATCTATCGATGATCTGCACGGAGCCGGGTAGGCTTCCAGATAAACGTTTGAAATAGAACAACACTTTGAAACAAAAACAAACAAGGATGAGGAAGAATAATAAAACCCAATAATCAAACTAATCAAATAACGGTATGGCGTTGCGAATTATTATTTTCCTTAGAATCGATTAAGCAGGTGAGTGATTCGCTGTTTCGCAAAAAGAGAAGCGTAAGGGTTTGCAGGTTCAGGTTCAAGGTGAGCGGCAGCATATCGCTCGTCAGAAAAGCTGAATTAGAACAGCTTGAATACAGTCGCCATTACTAAAATTTTTCTCGAAAGCAGATGGTGGTGCCTCTAAGGCAAAATGTCTTGAAATAGCTCAACAGCTTTCTGTCTCTAACGCATCTGACTCATCAGCATTTGTCTCTTGCTGAAAACATAAAAATAAAGAGGGCAATTGTGGTTTTCCTAGATAATTATACTGTGACGACAATATGCGACAATAACTTGTGCCTATAACCACAAATTCTCTATACCGATTTTCCGTTTCCATTTCTGTTTGCGCATTTCGAAATCCGCGCAAAGACGGTGTATAGGGGAATATAAATTTATTTTCATAGCTGTAAAACGTCACTTGTTTTGTTTGTTAACAATGGCTGCCGTATATTTTTTCAAATGTTGGTCAGGCCAAACTTTTAATCTATAACAGTTTTGCTGAATTCCCTCTTTGTAGCTTTATAAAATAATTTCTATAAATAAATAATATTCTTCATAATTGCATTCACCCTGAATAACCAAAATTTTAGATAGGGACAAAATTGAAATCAGGAGACAAAACCAGATGAACATGAGACAAAATATGATGAGTTTCAGACAAACTCAGACAGCTTAGAGACATAAGTTGATGCGTTTTTTTCAATCATAGGCGAGTTAGAGGCAAAGGAAGGAGGCAAAGACTGTAAAGAATCTCAAACAAGGATAGTTTACAACGATGCGAGATTGTCTTCCTTGGCATCGATGACTCAGGCACTATTTTGCGAAAGAGTTTTATATTCAGGCTCGACTCGTGGACCGAGAGGATCGTCCGGAGTTGTGCTAATATTTTGGTGAACGATCAAAAAATGATACCGACACGGATGCCGCGCTCCGATTCGTCGCAATGTGTGCTCGATACAGAGTCGTTGTTCCTTCTTCATCCGTTAACCCATTACCAACTCCCCGATATCGATGAGCATTTACCATAGGTAGTGCTATCCTAGCCGAGATGCTGCTCCGTCAACACGAAGATACAAACAACGCCTACGGTAGAGATGGTGTGGGGTATCTTCTGCGATCGATACGAGCCGCCCGGCGAGATCATCCCCGAGGTTTGCCGAGAACACGCTTACGCGCCCGATCGGAAGACAAGGCAACCCAATCGGAAGGCAAGAGACACGCCACATACAAAGTACAAATACTACCCATCGTTGGGGCCGCTACCAAGACACGTAGACCACGTGCACGTATTACACCCCACTCGTAAAATGACGAGACGAGCTAGCCAACCAGCAACGCCCAACTCGACCGCGCGTCGAAGTAGTCGAAAAATTTCTAACCAGATTTTGGTGACCCCCTCTCCTAGCGCGTATGCATCGCAATCGGATGCAGATAAATGGCGTGGTGCGTGGCGGGAGGGGGGGGGGTGGCCAGGGACTGGAGATGGTCGAAGATTTTGGCAGGACCTATTCGCAGGGAGGGGCGCGGTCGGCATTATAATCATTCGACGCCATTACGGACCACACCGTAGCCTGATAGCTTAACGGCTAGACAAACAGGGTGGAGGAGCAGCTCAAGAGAGCGATAGAGGGAGAGAGATAGAGGGAGGTGGTGAATTAGCACCCGAAACGGAGCATCTTCTGGCCTGCCGGTGGGTATATATATAACGGAAGGTCCTGTTCCTGCCTTAGTCAAGTTCGCTCGTCGCAACGAGAGACGACACACACAATCCCAAAGCAACACCCAACAACGAGAAGCCCCAACTCCGTCCGTGCACAGTAGCCGCTGGAATCAGTGCAAAGATGCGTGCTTTTGTGGTGAGTGCGCCCTGGAATTCGACTCAGCAACCGCGACCGCACAATCGCATCTGGAACCGCCAAACGCGATCAACGATCAACTCCCCAAAGGGCACTCAGCAATCAATCCTAGCTCCCCGGGACTCCAGTGAGGCGTATCTGGCGTGCGTTGTGCGTCGCTGGTGGCGAAGAGCAGTGTTTCAGTGTTCGGGGGAGGTGTTCGATGAATCCTTGCTAATCTGTCCGGTCTGTCTCTGTTGTCTTTCCGTTCCGATCTAGATCTTCGCCGCCTGTTTGGCAGTGGCGTCGGCCGACATCGGATTGAAGCTGCGCCAGGCCGCGGCCCTCGGTGCCGCTAGCAGCTACGACGTCGGACAGCAGTCCGTGTCGGTGGACTACGCACCGGTCGTGTACGAGGACACCATCACCGAGGGTGGCCGCTCGTTCGGAGGTGCCGCCGCCGGTGCTAACTCGTTCGCCGGTGCCGGAGCTGGCTCGGGAGCCGGATTCGGTGGTGCCGGAGCTGGTGCCGTTGCTGGCGCTAGCGCTGGAGCTAGCAGCAGCAGCGGGGACTACGCTGCCGGCTACCAGGCTGGCCTCCGCGCAGGAGCCGCCGCTTCTGCCGGTGCTTCGGCCACGGCTGGTGCGTCCAGTGGTGCGGCAACTCGCTTCGGAGGCTCCGGTTCGTTCTCCGGCTCGGCCGCCAACAGCTTCGCATCCGGCTCCAGCTTCGGATCGGGCTCCAGCTTCGGATCGGGCTCCGGCTTCGGTGCGGGCTCCTCCGCCGGTGCTAGTGCGACCGCTTCCGCCAAGGCCCAGACCCGTGTCGTATACGCCGCCCCGGAAATCCGCAAGCACTTCTACTACCACGTCGCCCCCGCAGAGGCTCAGGCTGAGGCTGAGGCCGACACCCTGACCATCACGCCCAAGAAGCACTACAAGATCATCTTCATCAAGGCCCCGACGGTGAGTGCCAACGCCGGAGCTGCATCGCGTGCCGCCAGCAAGACCGAGGAGAAGACCATCGTCTACGTGCTCGTCAACAAGCCATCGCAGGCCAAGGCCGGTGCCGTCGCCGACGCCAGCTCGTTCTCGTCTGGCAAGCCGGAGGTCTACTTCATCAAGTACCAGGGCAAGGACGCTGCCGCTGCCGCCTCTGCTTCTGCCTCCGCTGCCGCCAACGCCGCCTCCGGTGCGTTCTCCGGAGCCGGATCGAACGCCCTCGCCGGAGCCGGAGCCGGAGCGAACGCCCTCGCCGGAGCTGGAGCTAGCGCACTCGCCGGTGGTGAATCGTACGTCAACGATGCCGGTTTCGATGCTGGATTCGGTGGCTTCTCCAACGCCGGTGCGTCTGCTGGTGCCTCCGCCGGTGCCTCGGCCCTCGGTAACGACTTTGTCGACTTCAACGTCCGCCAGGGAGACGTCTCGGCTGCGTCTGCTGGCAGCAGCGGCTACAACGCTGGCTTCACCGCCGGTTACACCGAGGCTGCTGCTGGTGCGAGCGCTTCCGCCGGTGCCGGTGCCAGTTTCGGCGTGACCCCCGCTTACGATAGCGGATCGGACACCGTCGTCTACTAGGCAAACTACTACCCAAAGCAGTTCGACGGCCTGAGTGAAGCTAGGCTTTACTAGCTCTCCTCCCTCCTGAGAACGCACAGTCACACGCACACACACTTGACAAACACAGAAAAAAAGACACGCACAGGAAGACAAACGCAGCTCGAACGATGATGAGATTACCGACACACGACATTGAGAACCTCGAGGCCCTAGGACAAGAGATCGACGAAAAGTGAAGAAAAGGCAGCGCCTGTGGAAGAGATCCAATTTTCCCAACTTTGCAATCCTATGCGCGACGCGCTGCATCTATCTTTCTCTCGTACCGGAAACAGCGAAACAAACGGTACACACTTCCCAAAACCTTAGTACAAGAAGCGTGGAAGAGCGCGCATACGGATGAGAAATGAGAAAACAATAAAGAACCTGTATATTAGTTGAAAACAAATCTAAAGCCACCGAGCGGCCTTCTGTCGTCATTTTCTCGGGCTGATTATTGAGAAATAAAAATAAATTCGAAACAGAAGTTCAACCGAGCAGCGGAGACCTTGGTGACCACGTTGCGTCATAAATCACTAGTACCGGAGTTACCACCTGGAGTCCAAAAGGCTAAAAAACAGCTCGGCATCCGGGGGCGCGAGAAGAAATGGCCCAGCAGGGTGGAACATGTAGATCACGGATCTTCCCGAAGCCTAGGCTTCCCGGGGTCTGACCTTGATCTATGAAACTCTGGTACGCTCGGATCGCCCATCCCCCGACCGTCCCGCAACGCGGTTAAGATCCAAACAGGTCTAACAGGTATTTCACCAAAAAAGTCAACGCTACTGACAGCGGGCAAAGATGACGATACCTGAGAGTGTTGGCTTGCTTTTTTAATTTCGGTGTTTTTTTACACTCCTTCCCCCTCTCTGGCCAGCTTATCTTCTTCGAACAAAAATGAAGTTCGAAGCTCGACATTACATCACCACGATTAGCATAGGCTTCATTATTGACGACATTGAATTGGTGGCTCGAAAGTTAATGCGGTTGGACCGGTTCGATTACGAAGGGGGGTTTCAATCGACACGCTATGGATGATACACCCCAAGCACATCGCCATATAGAAGGAGCAAATTTTCTGGGGAAGAGTTGTATACCACCTATGTTATATCGCTAAGCCGGAAATCACACTATTTTGGAGTGTCAAAAAGGCATCGAAGAATTGGAAGCGAATTAAATGCAGCATTTATTGGCGAACGCGGAACGCGGTTTGTGCCAGCCGTGCTTGGGGTGATTGACAGCTGACGCTTCCGCTTGGCGGATGTTGTTCGGCGGCTCGTGAAACGGGGTACAATAAGATAAAATGGGGAGTACTAACCGAGATCGCGGAATATACGACGGAGCGCTGAGAACGCCTCATTGTTGCTGACCGTCTCCAGCCGGGTGCAGCCGGTGTGCAGCTTGTGTATCATCAGCTGCGTCGAGTAGGACATGGCCGCCGTCGGCAGCTTGCTGATGAACTCGTACGCCTCGGTCGTGCGCTGGTACGCCTCGTGGGCTCGCGGTGACCACTCGCCCTTGTTCGTGTCCCGGAAGGCGTGCGTCTGGAAGCGCTCCTCGAACCGCCCGCATGCCCACTCGTACGGCGCCAGGCAGGTGGCGACCGATGGCTTCGCCCAGGTCAGGATCTGCAACGACAAAATACGTGTATTCATCAAAAAACGAGAAGCACAGTTCAAACGTCAGTTTTTTTTTCCTCTCCATCAGGTGTTTGCTTTCGGTTTCATTGAATTTACTTATTGTTTCCTCCGACACGCCGCCGGCACAGGTGATTAATGATGTGTTCGTGCGTCGAGCAGCTCGCCAGCCAACAAAAGCTGGAATGTGACCCTTCAACGCATCCCATGAACCGGTCGAGTACTATTTACCGGTTGTCGAAAGGCAAATACGTTCGGTACGGTGTTGAAAACCGGCGTTACAGTACGTCCCATAAAAATGCGAAAATCGATATCTCATTTTCAAATAAGTTTTTTCATAGAAAAATATAACAAAATAGTTTTATCTAGTCCACCATTTTTCTCGATCACTTTCTCCAAACGGGGGCGGAATCAAGAGCATACCTTCTTAATGTATGAGTCAGTCATCGAGTTCCACGCGTTGGCAATCGAAACTTTCAGGGGTATAACAATATAACAATAAGGTGAGCACGTTCTCAGGCCTTAAACCGATCATAAGCCCATATTGAGTAATTTAAAGGACCCAAAGTCAGAGCTGCTGAGAGATCAAATGTAATTGCCCGAAATTCCGTGTTTTTCTTCAGACAGCTTGAGTCCTTCTTGAGGTATGCCATGGTGCTCCGAGCTATTAGAAAATGTCGTGTTAGTGTGCTCCAAAGTTGGCTTTCATCCATGACAGAACGTAGTCCTTCAAAATGTTCACAAAAACCTCTGAAGTGACTCTCAATCCAACTTTGATAAATGCTGTAGGCATTTTCAAGCCGTTGAGCGCAACTTCCCCAAACACCGTAATTCCGGACGTATGTTTGATTGTAAAGTTGCATTTCACATTCTCAGCAATATCCGCAATCTTCTTCGACGGAATAAACCTATCTGTACGTGTGTTAGACACGGAATGTAAAGTGATCATTTTCTTAACTGAGATACGATGATGATACGCTTCTTTTTTAATGTTGACAACCAATGTTGATATAGCTCCAGCAGTGGTTGTTTGATTCGGTCCGTTACAAGGTGACGCTTTACTCTTGCTCTGGACGAACATTTAATGTCATTTTGTTGGTAGTTTTTGAAATATAGGCTCCTATAACTAATTTTTGGAACGATCTGTTTTGCATCATTTTGTTTCTCACTGATCTGATGACCTTCCATGTCCGTGGGTGGCAACTTCCCGGCTTCCGTGGACTTGGTCCATCAAGGAGTGGCCGTTGGATACGGCAAACGGTAACCAGGTAGCATCCCCCGCAATCGATACATTTTTTTACGACCTTTGGGGCGAGCAGCAAACAAAATCACAACTTCCTTTGCGCACATTTTTCTCAACTTTGTCACTCGTGAACCACTGTTTTTCTTTTACATCATCTCTGAGTATACTGTCAGATGATATCCAAAACACATTGAAACAGCAAAAATAATATTTTAAGGTACCCAAAAATAAGCATTGAAAACTTTCGCATTTTTTTTATGGTACATACTGTACACGCGTTCAATTTCCCGTTCGATGATCAATTACAATGCCACAAAAGTGTTGGAATATTGTGCGCTCAATGCCTTTGGATAATAACGAAGTTTGATTGAAGTGGAAGTTCGATAGCAGGATATTTATCTTATATTTTGAAGTGGTTTTATTATCGATTAAAAGAGGATATTCATTTTAATCTATTAATCAAACACGAGTTGCAAGGTTTGATGAAATAAAATGAAATCATGCGCAACGTTTACTTCCACTATCGCCATTCGAGCTTGTAGGCACCCGAAAGCTCCAAAACGCTCTAAAACGCCTCAAAGTAGGCAAACGGCAACACTTAACTGGTTCGATTGGTTTAAATTTAAAACTTCACCGCCGGGATTCAACTCATTACCGTTGAATACCTACCAACCCGTAGGAAAAAAGGGCTAAGGCAGTAAATTTTCCGTTTTCCGATAAGAAAGGCAGCTGAAAAACAAATTACCACCGTGCTTGGAGTTTAGTTTTGTCGTATTTGCCAGAAGTACCACCTCATTGGCGCTCCTTCCTCCAGGATAAGGGTGAATAGTTTTTCGATCAAACTCAAATAAATCATCGCTCAGTCCCGGTGCCCATTGTTATCGAGTACCACCGCTTGGGCCGGGCCGGTGGGGGGGGGGGGGGGTTTACGGAAGTAGTTGCGACCAAGGTGAAGTTGGGACGGCTTCGATTGGTTGATGAGTTTGTTGAACTTTCTTCGTGCCTCTGCAAAGCTCGCCCCACGAACGAGAAAGCTACACAGCACAGCATAACTACAGGCGTTTGCCACACAGCACAGAATCCTGCTGGGAGGAAAAAGGCGACCCAAACCGGCTCGGGTCGGTGGAAAGCAGGGTGGCGTGTAAATTAAATCCAATCGTTCACATCCAGCTGAGGCAGGAAATGGTGCCGACGGCTCGTATCGGATCCGGAATTCTTCCCTCCTCCATTCCCGCCAACACCCGGTTACATTTTCCTTACGGTTCAGCTTATCACCAAAGCGACCCGGAGGCAACTCGAACCGTTTCGGGCGCCGGGATTCCTTACTTCATTATCGAACTTTATCGGGAAAGGTCCCTCGATGCCGTACGGTATTGCTTTCTTTTTGCGTAAGCAGGAAAGCGCTTTCCCCTTGGAAGGAGAACACTAACTTCCCGGCGTCGCCTGCTTTTCGGTAGCGATTATTCAAACATGTCGAATACCGGGCGACGTAAAAGGTGCAGATATCAAAATGAAAACTTGACCAACTTGGCACCCGGACGGCACGGTGGTGTGCAGCTTTAACGATGGACCATTTGAGCCTCAGCGTGGTACACGGCATCCAAACAGAAGCGTCCGTTGCGAGAGTGTAATTAATTGAATAAGAGGTTGCACCGTACAAGAACCACCTCAGCTCCCTCCGTGCTCAGTGTCCTCGCTCAGGATAATGTTTTGCGTACGCGCGACGAATGTCCGCCTACTCCAATTTCGCCTTTTTTCGCCCGAAGGACGACGATGGCACCCGTGTGCTTTATCGTTTTTAATTTCCAGGCCGTCTTCCCTCCCCCTTTGGCGCCTTGGGTGGCCAATTTATTGTAGCGCCTGCTATGCTGATTGAATTTTAACTACTCCCAAATGCGAGCGGACATCGCAGCGAAAGCGGCGCCGTCGTCGTCCAACACTGGAGTGTATGATTAATTGGATTCATTCCCGAGAGAAGCTAAAATAAAAGAATTAAATGTTAACATCAGTTGATATGCGATACTGGGAGGAGGTTCAAGTTCACTTTGCGCCACTGCAAGGATATCATCCTGCCGTTATTGGGACGAGAGATCCCCGGATCGCTTGATGGGACTTTGGGGGTGTCAAATGAAAATTCAATTTTTACTACCATCAACAATCGTTGCCCTCCGATGGCAATCCGATCTGCCTCCCCGATGGGCCTTAATGACGTGCCTTCACTTCATCGCGTGCGCGGCACGTGCGGACACGTTGGTCCAGCTTGCCACCTCCATCCCCTGACCTTCCGAAACGCTCCGGAGACCACTTCTTAGCGGAAGCCGCTCGTTTTACTTCTCGCTTAAAACTCTCGTTTCCTTCGTTCTTATCTACCGCTCGCGGGTCGGGAAAAGTAAAAACCAGACCTCTGAAGACGCACATCTTGCCATCCCGCGGATCGTACCTCCTGCTGGCGAAATAAAAAAATCATTTTCATTGCCATTTCCCGTTTCGTCCCGCTCCTTCTCAAAGGACTCTTCCGCCTTGTTGGACTTTTGGATACGTTAGGTTTTTATTTTTATGTTTCCGCGCCCGCGTGTAATATGACACTCGACCGCACGACACATTCGGGGACGTCAAGAAGTACTTTCGGACTGGAGGCGTGGGGCGGGGAGAGAAACGTTTTCTCGTTTGTTTGTTTTGTGCGTCGCATGTTTGATGGAAGCAGTGCGAAGGTATTAACGAGTTTCTGATGAGCATTGCGCGAGCGGCTATTTGACCGCTTTCTTCGGTGGACTCAAATCAAATAGTGTTTGCTTGCAACGAAGGGATCCCACGGCGGGGACCATTAAGACAAGCTGCTTCTGGAAAAGGATTTGACTTAAAATCGGCGTCGGCGAAACAAATACACCGGAGCGTTTTTTTTAGTCATCTCCTTTTGCTGGAGGTAAATTCGTAAGACGCACCACATAGTCCATGGACAATATCCCGATTGATTCGAATCCTTGCAGCACCAACCAGAAAAGACTCGCGATAGACGGAAACCCGGACGAGAAGGTGTGTGTATGTGTGTACATGGGAGAAAACTAAAAATCTGTTTTAATGTCAACATCGATTTTATCCCCGGGGAAACCGTCGCCTCGTTGGTGGGAGGGCATTATGATAGAAAAGCGAGAAGGTGAGCGAGAGAGAGAGGGAAAGAGAAAATGAAAACGGTGGACACATCGTTGCGTATCTTACGCTCCCAAGCGCCTCTGAGCCCCGCATCTCTTTTTTTAAGGCGAAAAGGGCAAAAAGGGAAAAATGGTCACCTCCTAATGGAGGTCACCAGTTGTTTCGTCGAATCCGGAACAAACGGTAACGGATCGGGGGAGGGGCAAAGGGATGCACGGGAGGTGGGTTTGATGGTAATGGTTAAATTATTTTCCATTCTTGCGACACGCTGTTAGTTTTGTTCGTTTGTTTGCCTTCCGCTCCTCGTTGCCTATCCACTTGCGGGAAAATTACGGTAGGAAAACCGGTCGGGAAAGCGACCCGTGATTTTGTGTGTCACTGTGCGAAAAATCTTTGCTCTCTTGATTGAGGGTTTATCGAAGGCTGAAGGTATTGGGAATGGATGGGCAAGGCCGAGCGGGAGAAATAAGTTAAGCGATAAACTTTCTATTTAAATTAGTTATAACTTTTGAGGAGTTTTACTTCTTTTCCTCAATGCATTTAAGGTACACCTTATACTCTACGATTTGATTATTTTAGGCTCTATAGGTTGACTTTTAACGTATTAAGACTGTCGTAAGAGCTTATGCGTCTGACGGAAGCAAAGGAGGAAATTATCTGGAAGTAGGTCCAGTACTTAGATGAAACTGAAAGTCTAGTAAATAGAATGCATCAACAGTTTATCATGGCCTGTATGTGGTTTCTCCTCCATCTACAAGCTCGACAATGGAAAGACTGCAGCAATCAGATAGACTCCCATGCTATCCAGAATCACCGCGTTCATGGCACGAAATATTTAGATACTACTATGATAGTCCTTTATCAATCCTTAAGCTCGTTGGTTATAACTGATTTAAATATCTGGTTTACAAGAATTACTCTAACCAACGTCTAAAGTCAGGTGTTGTAGCTGTTGAACAGGTGTTGAAGCTGTGTTTGTCAAGAGATCAGTGCATAGCTTCTCAGATATACACGCCATGAACACTTCGAGGCCTACCTGGTATAAGTTCATGTAATCGCAAATCGTTGGAAGAAGGCACAAACATGCCAAAGGTTTGTCCTAAAAACGCACGAACTATGTCGGTGTCCAGATAAACGAGTGTATCTCCAATTCTTGAAACGCACTGATGACCGACATGTCTATTGATTCAAGTATCTGGTTCACAAAAATAACCTTAACCAACGTCACATGCCAGCGGTTAAAGTAGTTGAACACATGAATGCGTAGAAAAATTCTCAAGTTCGTGTCCGCCAAGAGATTAGTGATGAGAAAAACAACTCTTTTGAGAGATTTGAATCAGAGTGAACAATCATAACGATGATTCGAATTATTAAGTCACTCTTTTGTGATTTTAAACGTGTAAAATGAATTTAAAGTCATCGCTGAGATTAGAATTCTAATCAGGGATTCGAATCCCAAAAGAGCGAATGAGTGAGTAAAAGAGTTGGTAGTCTCCCCGCGATTCGAATCCTTAACTTTGAGTTACTCTTTTACTCACTCTTGGGATTCGAAACTCTCCTTGGGATTCGAATCTCCATGGCGACTAGCTCTTTTACTCACTCTTAGGACTCAAATCACTCCTTGGAAATCGAATCCCCACTTCGGATACCTTACAAACATTAGACGTACACAACATGAACACTTCGAGGAACATCTGGTTTAAGGTGTTTACAAATCATTGGAAGAAGCCACAGGAATTCCGAATAATTGTCCAGAAGACACGCGAGAGCAATATCGCTATCTAGTTAAACGAATATAAATCGCGCCTTCAATTCTTGAACCAACATGTCTATTGCTTCAGCTTCATTAGGGATTCCCTCATCAATCACGCATGCTTTGGTGCTGTTGATTTGCTCTAACTAAGTATAGGCTGGACTTATCCAACTTTGGCACAACATTTCGAAGACTACTCAAAATATTCGATGGTTAAGATCGACCAGTGACATAATGAGTGAAGAAGATTTAACGTATAGGACTAGGAATCCCAAATTAAAGTTTGCGATAAGCATCTTGAGTAGCTTTCACATTTATTCTTCAAGGGAGGACCGGTTCCAGTAATGTCTTGTTTATATTTCTCGCCTCATCAGAGCTTCTGAGGAGTTTCCAGAATACACTTTCATGCACTTAAAATTCTATGGAATCACTGCACGAATCCGTCGTAACGAAACACTGGCCGTGAAACACAGCTGGTACACCTTCCGTTACCATCCGACCGACCACCGGGAAGGACACGCAGGACATTAACAGTATAATTGTGAACACCTAAAACGAAAACCATTACGGTTCAGAGAACGGCGAGTAGTGTCTACGGCTGGAATGATCCCCGTTATTCAGGCTTCATTTCTAGCCACCCGAAAATATAGCTGTCTTCCACCCGAAAGCACGTGCTCTCGCGGCCACAAACGTGACTCCCCTTCCTCCGGTGTAAAGAAGCGGTAAAGACGTCCCGTTGAAAATTTCACGGTTCGTTCACGCTCCGTTAGCGGTGGCTTCACTGTTCCGAGGGGGGTCGGAAGGGATCGGTTGAAAGAAGCTCTAGCCAGAACCGTTTGCGTCTTCCTCGCTGGACAAATGGAGCATCAGATTTTCCGAGCCATAATGGAATGGTGGTTTTTTTTGCGTTGCCTTTTTGTACTCGCCATTTTGATGGTCGGGACAGGACATTTTGTCTCATTGCTGGTGTTTATTGTTACGAAATATGGCACTCCGAAAGCCACCAATGGAAGCGGGCGGATGGAAATGTTTTAAAACACAATAGTGCCTAAAAAGGAAGAAGAGACAAACGAGATTGCGAGTGGTTGAAAATCATGCACCACCGTTGGCTTGAATTTTCCATCTTAGTCCTCGTCTAGTTTGACGCAAGGCGACCCCGGGATTAACCGTTTTCTTGCGGCGGTCGGTGTGCTCTTCCGAGCCAACAACGAATTGATTGATTGCGTCCAGCATCAAATTCCAGAAGCATCAATTTTCGAAACTTCATGTTCATCTATTTCGATGAACGATTTTAACCCAATTTTTGACGCAAACGATGAAATCGCAGATATCGCACAACTTCTGAAAGCGCCCTACCCCGAAACGGTAATGTACTGTGGGTGGGGGTGTTGGTTTGGGGCAGAGTAGGCGTCCTCTCCGGCACAGGATGTGTTTTTTTTTTACCGGAACGTCCACTCCGGTTCGTGGCGTCATGGTTTGCCCTGGCACTCTTCCTGGGTCGAGTGTGACGGCCGGTTGTTGAAATTAAATATTCAATTAACTTTGAAATTTCCGTTCCAGTGCCCGTATGTGTGTATTTGTGTTTAGCACGCTAGCTGGTTTTCAAAACGGAAAGCTAAGGATGGGTTTTCATCAGCATCAACAGGAAAATCAACGCCAGGTTTGGGTTTTGTAGGTAGATTTTCGTAGTGTAAAATGGCTCTAAATCATATAAAGCTTACATCTAGAAGGACTTGTGAAGAAATCGTTGTCAGTATCCACTTACTAAATCATGTGGATTTAGTCCAAAAATTCTTGTTTTTACTTC
Organism: Anopheles sinensis; assembly: GCA_000441895.2. Classification (NCBI taxonomy): domain Eukaryota; kingdom Metazoa; phylum Arthropoda; class Insecta; order Diptera; family Culicidae; genus Anopheles; species Anopheles sinensis. Next base: position 139,595 of record KE524974.1, read on the forward strand.
GTAAGACTACACTGTTTTTTGTCTTTAACATGGTCCGTACCAAAATTAATTCTATTTAGTTAAAAAGCCATGTCTAACACGTAAAATAGCGTCATCCATTTTTGGGTGACATGACACTGAATGTGTTAAATAAAAAACATTTAGTAAACAGCTTTAATTTTTCATTCGATGTAGCTAACGTAAAATAAAATTAACACAGCCACACAAATGGCACGACAGAAAGCATATCCAGCTCTGCGTGCATTCATACCATAATCCAGGGGTCGGCAAAGTCCGGCCCACAAGCTGATTTTATGTGGCCTTTAAAATTAAAAAAAAAAACACTAAATTCGAGACGGATTTGTTCGCTATTTTACTCTTGTTTTTTTCCCAAAAAAGCACGTTTAAATTGTTGAACGAGGTCTCCAACGAGGCAGGAGACTTCCTCATTTACTTTTTTAGACTTTTTCTATAATATTTTCATGATCACTCGACAATTTCCAAGTCTCCAGCGCCAAAATAAAATGTTTATTTTACTCACACAATAGCTACCGTCAAGGAATACAACTTTCGACGTCGTTATAAAATATAAATATGGAACACAATACTGAAAAGTTTCCATAAAAACCTCGACATTTGAGTAGAGAATTCAATGTCGATGGTAATAAAAGAAATCATTTTACAGTACAATGAACCAAAAGTTATTTGTTGAAAAAATACAGAATTCAACGAAAATAAGGCCACATGGTTCTAATAGTGAAAGGTATAAAGTTCAAATATTTCATTTTATAACACAGTTTTATGTAAATTAACTATTTAAAAAATTGATACTCGAGTTTAATATTACTTTCAACACGCTAAGCTATAGTTTTATGCATCCGGCCCGACACTTGCGAGTTCTTTTCCAGCATCTGTCCCTTTTCAAGAAACGAATGCTAACCCCTGCCTTAATTAACCGATTTTCTCTCCTCGTTTAAGCGCCGAGTGAATCGTCCACCGCAACGGAAAGCGCGTGATGCACACTTGATCCCGAAACGGTTTCCGAACTTCCCAAACATTCCCATTCCGATTGGCAAATGATTTACCACATGGTGTGGGTGCTCATCACCTCCTTCCTCCGTCCGCGTACCCGTATCATGTGGAAAATTAGCACCGCTTTTTCCACTGAGCTAGGAAAAGCGGTGGAGAGTTAGCTCATCGGAACCGAGGAAAGACTAGTCGAGGGTTTAGAGGTTGATTAGACGGGGGTAGTTAAAAGGGATGCATGGAGGGGGGGTCAGTGCGTACCACCCATCAAAACCGTCTATTTATGATGATGAATGGAAAGATAAATAGAAAAGAATAACCCTCCGGACCTCGAGAGAAAGCGCGCGAGAGAGAGAGAGAGAGAGTGGTCAAGTGGCGCGAAAGCTAAATAGAAATACCGTCACCCCCCTCGAACGTGCCCTTGTGTATGTGTATGTGTGTCCTGAAGTGGGGCAGGGTGGGAAAATGGTTCGTCGGAGGGCGATTTGTATGTCCTGCTTTTTCCTGACCCAGAATGATCATTCCCGAGGGGGTCGAGGGGGAAGGGGACGGGTAGGATGGGGTGTAGAAATTTTCCCTTCCGCAGAAGACATCCGTGTCGCAACGAGGACCATCGGGCCATCGATTTTCACCTGAAGATAAACCGACTGGATGAGTGGATGCGCGTGTTTGTATGTAATTGTGGATATGGTTTCCATACTGAATGTTCTCCAAACTCTAGGATGCGTGGAGTGAATTTAAAAAATGTTTAATCCGATTTCATTCAACTTCCAAATCACAAACATTCGTAGAGGATGAAGTGCAAAGGACCGAAATAGAGTTCAGTCAAAGGCAAATAAGTTCAAGTACATAAGGAAATGCAAAGAAAATAAATAAATAAAACAACTTAGAAACACATCACTCATCGACACACTTGAAACTAATCATGAAAAATAAGTAAGAAAAAGGGGTTTGAAATCGGAAAACGCTCCAACGATCACCAAGCGATAGCAAAATAACACTAGCGTACCATAAGATGTAATCAAGTATAATTCTAATCTCTTTGTGGATTTGATTACATAATGTTTATTTTGTGACAATTAAGGTATTAAATTGTTGAGTTGAGTATTTATTTGTTATGTATTAGTAAAATTTCACCAGATGTATCGATTGGATAAAAAATTAATGAGTCGGACAAATGTGCTTAATTGATTGTACTTGGACATTCAGAAAACGAGTGGTGCAAACCAAAACAAAAATGAGGACGACGTTGTATTGAGCTATGACTTGGTTTAAAAACAGAAATTATGTGTATCAATACATGGAATTAACACTAGAACTACCAGACCAGTAAATTTGACTGGTCTGGAGCCTTCGACTGACAATAATTTTTTTTTGTGAAACGATTCCAGCCAAGTGAAACGATGACATATAAATATTTATTAAAATATTCAACTCTATGACCTTGAAAAGTAAAACATCTCCGTCAGTTTTTGGAAAAAATATATTTTCAACAACTCTACCGAAGCCGACTGGTTCAACAAAATAAGTAATAAAAAGGAGCCAAAACTAAATACTAAACCTTATCTTCTGTAAAAAGTGATAGTGAACTGCTTTGTTAATGCTCGAATAAGGTGCATGAATAAAAGTTGCTTATCTTTCAAAAATGTATTTTTAGATTTCATAGAATAGCCAGTCATAATTGATTACATTAAAATCTGAAGTAACTCTTTTAAACTCAAATATTACTTAATGAAAATAAAAGTTTTACATATGCAAGCTCGTTGAAGTTACTCGCAAAACAACCACCAGACATTATCAAAATCCCGGTCGTTCTAGTGTTAAACAGCCAAAAAATAGCAGATAACTTTATTTGCATACGTTTCATGAACAACACACAGATGATATTTAGAACTAACTATTTTGTGTAGATATTTGTTATTAAAAGCGAGCAAATTTATTATTTTCAAACTTTTCTTAATTAGTGTCAAAATTCACACTTTTATTTTAGCTTACTATAAATTCCATTTTAGCGAGATCAAAGTATTGGTGTGTGCAATTCCGTGACAGACAAAGATAAAAACGACACAGATGGTCACGGGACAAAATTCATACACCTGCCAATGCTTCGACCCTAATTTCTAATATACTCAACCACGTTGAACAAACTTTAAACCCAAATTTTTGGGGTTCAAATTCGCTCCCAAATCAGTCGCGTCATCCTCCTTGCAGGTAAAAGGTTTTCTCGGCCCCTCCAAATCCCGCTGGGAAAAAACATTATCATTCCCAAAACATCAACAAGTGTGCGTCGGAAGCGGCTTAGGTAACAAGGCGTCAACACGGTTATGGATGTTTCCGGAAAAAAGAGGGATAGGAAAAAAGGCTGATAGGCAGCAAGCGTTAGTTAGCAGACACATCAATTATGTTACTTTTCTTGGTTTCAATCGCTCTCTCTCTCTCCCTCTCTCTCTCTCCGTCTCACTCGTGAAGGTTTGTTTTTCACAGCAATAGTGGGTGGTTTTTTTAAAAAGGAAAATTTTTCCTAATTTTCCGCGACAAGAGCGCATGCACGGGAATACGAATTATTGAGCAGGAAATCTCCGCTACCGACAGAAAAAAAAACCGATCGCGCGCTGACGGACGCGAGTGACTTTTGTTTTGGAAGCCATCAATCGGTGAACGAAAAGGAAGGCAGGAAAAAAGCAGAACGGAAAAACAGACACACATCAAACAATCATTTATCATTCCCACCTTCGGCGGGCGCTCATTAGCGAGCATTGCTAGGCATTGAAATTTTTCCGGTTAGGGAAAACTCTCCACCCACCGGATGCTGTTTCGATTTTCTTCTCGCACAATTGTGGCTTGCGTGTGTGTTTGTATGGTGGTTTTGTTTTTCCTTTTAACCTGACAATAGTTTCCGCGGGAAGATAATCTAGATGTTTTACCCCCTCCGAGATGTGATTTTTCCTGGTTTTCCTCTCCATCGCATTCGATCGGAAAGAAATCGGGAACCTATTTTCCTTGACTCTCAAAAGAAAAACAAACCCCGGGCTGATGTATCGGAGCGCCACGTGCACGCCATAATTCGGTACAATCACAAAGTGACACCTTAAAGATTCGGTAGTCGTAAATTCGGGAAAAGTCAACCGCTTGCAGCGTGCAGAGGAAAGTTAATGAAGCTATCGGTGGCGAAGTTCAACTGCTCGCTGTGGGGACATGGTGGTCGTCCTCCCTACACCTCTGTATATGCCACATATATGTAGGGCAGAAAGCAGAAATGAATCAATAAATTCTCCTCCGAATGAGGAAAATGTTCTCCTCCGGACCAATTATGCAGCAGCGTTAGACGGAACTTGGAAAAATGAAACCCGGGATAACCCCGAGATGTGTATTTCGACGTCGTCGGCTGCCCCAAGATGGCGACACTAGGCGACGCGCAGGTGGACACAAGGTTTTTCTCCGTTTTGGGGTGTGAGTGTGTGATTTTAAAACATATTTCTATTTTTCTCACCACCCGGAAACGGAAGCGCCATCTGATGTGACACGCCGATAGGCCGAACACTCTCGGAACGGGAAAACATTCACGGATAGGTAACAGTCTCCCGCTGGCCAATAAATACTATTGCCCCGGAAAACATCACCCGAGAAGGTGGAAAAATGACAATTACAGACTTCAGGTAACCCTCTGACGTCCTAGAATTTTTTTTGGGTGCATTTATATCTGGTTCGCTGTTCGTACCTGTTTGCTCGCCTCGAGACACTCCGCCTCGACGCACACCTCCTTGCGCAGGTAGGCCGGGATCCGGGGCCAGCAGATGGCCAGCACGACGATGATCAGCAGCAGCAGCAGGCAGATGACGATGAGCAGCAGGAATGGACGTTCCGATTTCTTCGACACGTCGAACAGCTTCAGCAGACGTTCGTACATGCCTGCGGTGGAGGAGGTGGGGGGGGGAGAGAAAGAAAGAAAGCAAACATCTTAGAACGTGCGTAGTTACAGCGAAAGGATATTGTAAGGATTGAGCAATTATCCAGTATTTAGTATCTACTATATACTCCAAAATTTCTTGGAAATTCAGTTACAATTAATCATCGAAGAATTGAAATTGTCTGTAAAGTTCATTTAGTTGTAGTAATTTTCAAGAAGAACTTTACTTTTGTAAAACCCGTACTCAATGTGGATATGATTAAAAAAGCAAAGTATTAAGAAATATAAGACTAAGCTAACTGAACTTCAAAGAACCTGCCTTGAGGCCTCAAATTTTCTCTGGCTCAAATGAAGTATTGATTCTAGAGTGTTTCGGAATTAAATGAATCAACAGTCAGTAGAAAGAAGTTCTCAGATACCAATGATAAAATAAGGTAAAAGGCAGATATGGATATTAAATTAATTATAATGATGGATTTTAAGTTAAAACATTTAGATCCAAGAAGAAGCCATTTCTACAAGGCGTACAAAGTTAGTGCAAGGCTGACATACATTGGCAGGCAATCAAAGCGTGTTACTTTGAGATAAATTATCTTCTTCATAGGGGATTACTTCTATCTTTCCTCTTTACTAATATCCAAAAATATTCTCGAAAATACTTCACTAGAATAAATAATAGGAAACGAATCAGGCATTCAAAATTGAACTCCAAACAAATCACACAGAAATTATTGTTTTATTATTTGTTAGTGTTGTAATTTTCATTTCTTGCTACTTGGCAAACGTTTTTGTATTTTCTGAAATTATTTTAAACAAAGCAAAAATGGTTGCCATTCTTCCACCACCTTTTACTTATTAAACACATAATGCTGGATGTGTTTTGTTTGGATTATGCATATCGATATTGTATTGCACTCAATATTTCAAAAATTACTGCAGCTACCATATATTGTCTGTTGCTTGATATGTCGTGCAGTATTAAGAATAACCACTCCTTTTAAAGAATTGAATCAGACTGAACAATCATTGCAATAATTCGAACCAATTAGTTTTTTTGTGATTCAAAATGCGATAAATTACTTATTAGTCACCACAGAGATTTAAATCCTCAACAATAATTCGAATCCGAAAAGAGTGAATGAGTGAGTCATCACAGTATTTCGGATCCCAAGAAGTGGCCAATCTCAAGTAGAGATTCGAGTCCCAGTGAATAAAATGTACTAGTCGTCACTGAGATTTGAATCCGAAACAAGTAAGCGAATTCTAAACAATCAATCAATTACACACTTTATTTTTGAGTTGATTTACTTTTGCAATTACTTTTATGGGATTGAAGTAGTGATGTGCGGAGTGAGTAAGAATTAGTGAGTGAGTAGAATCTTTATAATTACAGTGACTCCTCGCAGTATACTCGATACACGCGATTTTGCAATACGCGATGTTTTGAAAAACGATAGTTCATAGCGATTACCGTTGTTACTTGAGTTCAGTTTGGTCAATTTTGCACTGTTTTGGAAGAATGAAGTTTTTAGAGTGAATAGAACACCTAGCTTGAGCTGTTTACATATTTTCTTCTAACCTCATGTTAGAACATGTACATGTTTATATTTAAGCTCTTTAATATGAAGTATAAACGATGTGGCAGAGGAAATTCGCAATACGCGAAAGGTCGATATATGCTATAGCGTTCGGTTCCAATCATCAGCGTAGAGCGGGGAGTTATTGTAGTAGATTGATTTAAATACACACTGACATCCCAAGTTTGGATTCGAATCACTGTGATGACTTACTCACTCATTCACTCTTTTGGGATTCGAAATCCTCTCAAGGAATCTGCGGCGACTAAACATATTCTTCAGGTTTAAATCACAAAAAAGCGACTTAACGTTTCGAACCTTCATAATGATTGTTAAGTACAAATTTTTAAAAAGAGATTCCTGCTTGAAATTCAAATTCCTAATAGGGATTCAATTTTTTTTAATTTTTCAAATCTCTATGCCGATTAGCAACGCTCTTTTACTCACTTATTCACTCTTCTGGGATTCGAATCCCTGTAAAGGATTCAAATCAAAACCAAGTTACCAAAATACTCCGTGAGGTTATTAATCAATCAATTCTATTGAAACATCCTACTCACTCACTAATTCTTATTCAGTACGCACATCACTATTGTTGTGTTCCCCGAGGGTCAGAAATTAAAATTGTATGATCATGCCATAAGCAGACCTTTTTTAACTTTTCTATATCCAATTGATTTGATCACATCTGGATAGTAGCTTTTGAGCGCTATTTAGAAAGTAGTGATCCGAGATTAATGTCTCACATACTTTGTGTTTGCTTGGGAGTTGTTCCATATATAAACCAATTATGTGTCCTTTTATTCTCAACGTTCTTTTCAAGAGTTTTGGTTCGTTCTTGTATCGTTTTAATAAAAAATTATTACTTTTAAAGGGTTTGTTCCGGCACTTACCTCGTGGGAAGTTCTTGCGTCGGTTTTTGATCGGTTTGTAGGACGAACCGTTCGCGCCACCCCCGGCCCCGCCAGCGCCGTCCGCCGTATCGATCACCGACACGGCCAGGGCGTCGTTTCGCGTCAGATTGCCGTTCTCGGCGTCATCGAGCAGGCCACCGGTCGCCCCACCGTTCGTGCCGTTGCCGGCGTCACCCACGAACACCGTCGTACTGCCTGCCCCCTCACCGCCACCGCCACCACCACCACCACCCTCGGAAGCGGTTCCCTTGTCCTGCAGCAGCCGGGCTGCCTCCGGATGGTTACTTCCGGCGGCCGGCTGTGCCTGCCCGTCGCCCGACCCGACCATCGTGAAACGTCCCGGGCGGCCGCCTACACCGCCCCCACTCCCACCACTTGCCGTAGCACCAGCGCGAGCGGCCGATTCCGCCATTTTGTATCGTGTCTTTTTGAACTTGAGAATTTTTAATTCCGTGCTCGGTGTCGCGGGTGTCGCCAATTGGTTGGTGAAGTCACCTCGTCCTTACCTCGCCGCCACACTACACTCACTTGCACGTTCGCTTTAACCACCAAGTTGATTCCTCAACGTTGTAACCACTTAACGTTTGTCACTTGCACAACACTTCGCTCGGAGGCCACCGATCGACTGATGGAGCCAGCGTGCCCGCGGAGTCCTTTTAAGGGTTTGCGGTGCCCGATCTCGAGCCCGACTCTCTTATCGCTGGTAGCTGCTAGTTCCGCCCGATTCGTTCCGGATCCCGGCGTTCACGGCGATCGTTCTGAACGGCTTCCCAGCGGCCGGGATAAAGGGTACTATGCTTCGCTAGGCGTAGCTCTGGCTCTGGGATGTAATGGAAGGGCTACGAAAAGGGAAGAAAACAGAAGGTTACGATCAATACCGGTGTTGGGAAGAGGAGTAATGAGTCAAGCGATACGGTTCAATTTAACGACGTTTTGAAAAGAGAGGAAACGAGATTTTTCTATTTTCTCGTAGTCACACTAAAACCGCCCCCTGGATTTCCAAAAGGGTTGCTGCATATGTGAAAAATAATTGAAAATGTGTAATTTAAATGTATGTATTTTGAACACTAAGAATGAGATGATTTTCAATATTGTTTCCAAGACGACTTATTACATTACTTAATTTTTTTTATCGAAATTTCTAAAATACATATGAAAATTAATTTCAGATTCAGTACATTCTTAAACTCATTAATTCTTGGGGGTGCCCATGGCGCAGCGGTAGCGCAAGAAAACACCACGCCATAGGTGTGGGATCGAATCCCGAGTCTGGCACTCCCCGGTATTACGAACGGCTGACCACCGATCTAATAATATACCGTCTATCGGTCACAGTAACTCTCTTCGGAGAGAGGCCTTGTCCCACTTGGGGATGTTGAGCCACATAAGAAGAAGACATTCTTAAACAATTTTGAATACTTTGATGCCATTTAAAACCCTTAGACTTTCAATATACAGTATTTAGTAAAATCGCATAGGCCAGCTTTGCCAATATTTGTTTCATACATCAAGCAGCTACGGAGTAATAAACTTATCGATTAAATAGACTTTAGGGATAGAATTGATGGCGTTAAATTAAATCCTTCTTTTTCTGGCAAAATGAGGTTTTCCGAAAAGATTTCCATATAACCAACATAATTTCCGCAAAACCACACGAAAAATAATAACAAATAATGCCATCCCAGTAAACGAACTCATCACTATCACAGAGGTTTTCCAAAAAACATTTTCGAACCCTGTCAAACTAAAGTAAAGGGTATAAATAACGAAAAAAATCCTGTTTTCTAACTTGTCATACAACAGACTTGTCAATAAATAGAGATAATGTTGAAAAGTCAATGAATGTTTTTCACGCCGTTTTATTATCGAAATCGTTTTTAATTTAGGGCGATCTCATTATGTGACTTTTAACAGAATCCCATACTAAAAGTTGTTGAAGGCAGCATACTGTTTCCATGTTTGTTTTAATTTTTTTAAAAAGTTGTGAGATTTAATGAGTTAAATGAGTTAAAAACCTTTGCTTCCACGATTATGATTCAGATGGCAGACGAAAAAACGCAACATAAAGAGCCGTGTCATGTAATAGTCAGGCGGTTGGCAGCACGAAACACGTGTTGGATGCCGGGAAAACGGTTTAGTGCCGACTTTAAATAAGCAATCTATCCATGGGGTTAAACGATGCCTACTCCGGTAGGATCGCGCCTTCGCGTATCCGCGCACCTAAGTGGAAATAATAACAATCAATCTTCCGGGGCAACGATCGCGGACGATCGAACGGCGTCAAGAGAGAGAGAGAGTGAGACTTGTGTCATTTTCCACCATCGCCGGCACGGTTTTCCACCACGCAATCCATCACACCGATGGAAGAAGTGGGCCACCGTCGTACGCGGGTCCCGGTATGGTTGCACCTGTTTGCTTTTCCCGGCTTTTCTTCGCGGGAAAACCAGCGCTGGATGGTTCGCCCGTCCACTGGACATGTATTTGGAATGGCTTGGGAGGCTGGCTTTCGATGCAGGAAGGAAAAAAACACCCAACCAAGTACAAAAGAACAAACAATTGTCGGTGGTAAAAGGTGAAAAGGCCAGAAGTATCGCAATTACGCACACGTATCACACAACAACAAGCGTCTCAAATTTTCCAACCCATCCACAGCACCTTCCTCCATTTTTCCTGCTAACAAATGTTAGTTCTTCGTTTCCCTCACTGTCTTTCTGCTTTTTCTTACAAGCATCAATTTTCCGAAGCGATCCTTTCAAGCACCGGCAAATTGTTTAAAGTGTTGGCAAATGGCAAAGTTAAACGAATATCGCGGGCGCGGAGAAGTATCAACAACACGAGCGGGCAAAAACCGACAGCCCCAATGGGACACAACTCCTCCTCCTCCCCCTCCACACTAGTTGGGACGACGTGTCATCGTACCGCTTTCCCTGAGGCCAAGTATAATTTACGATTGCAGCTAAACAGATGAACGACGTGGAGGACGACCGTCTAGGTGGAGGGAATGGATGGAAAACCTCAACCTCGGTGACTCTGAGGAGGAGTCTGCAGTCCCGCTGGTTTCATGTGTGTGTGTCTGTGTGTGGAAATGCGAACGATTCAATCCCAAAAAACCCCCGCCGATGATCGCCGATATACACAACTTGCGTCGGGATTGGGTTATTTCAGTGCGCGGGACGCATTCCATCTTTTTGTTATTGTTTTTGGCGCGCGAGCACCCCCTTTGCCGATAGTGCACGATGGGGCGAAGCCTGGATAAAATGCAAAAATTCAAGTTTCGATTTGAACAAAATGAAATACTTTTTCTCAAACTAAAAGATGGAGCTTACAAATGATACAACTATGAGAGCCTCTGTTCTTCCAGGTACTGAGAAATAGCCCGTCAAAGTCACGATTTGTGAAAATATTCGGTGAAAAATAGAGAACAAAATTGTATCAATTTTGAAGGCTTGCGATCTTAATGATCGGAATTCAACTTCAAGCACCGTTTTAGAAAGGTTAATTAGAAAGAATTGACGACCAATGTTATGAAATATTATCTTTCGCAAAACTTCTGGAAAATGTTTCAAAATTCCGTTTTTACCGTTACGCCATTCCTAAGGATTGTAAAAGATTGGAATATGATGCATAACAACTTATAGTAAAGCATCTTTTGTACATGAATAATAATTTTTTCTGCTTCCAAGCGTGACCTTTACATATTTTCGTACTTAATGCACTAACATCGTGTGTGGTAAGAAACATTTTTAATCCCAAAGACATTTCTGAGAATGAAATTTAGCTTGATTTGCTTTGAATGTAGCAGGTTGCTATTTCATGTTCTTGCTCTGTGCACAAGTCGTGAAATTACACCATTATGGCCCAAAATGGGCCAATGACCAAGAACACTTGCACTGGCGGTACAGGATAGGGCAATGCTGTAGAAAAATAATAAGTTAATTACATTAAATTGAGTACAAAAGGGGTGAAATTGAACAACAGTATCCTGTTAACATCATTAGTAGAGGAATTACCATCTGGTAGAAATAAACTATACAGAAAGGATGGAAAAGAACATGCTCGTAAAATGTCTCGAGGATTCAATATTAAGAAGATTTTGTGAGAGCATTACAAGTATCCGACCCATATATTTCAACAATATAACGGGTTATAATCATTTTTGTAAATTACAATATCACAAGTAGTAACAGCTCTTTGCCAATTCAAAATCAAGAAGATAGCTTATCGTAGAGTATGTTTTATATTATACTAAAGTAAAATTGAAAAATTCTGCTGAGATTGTCCAAAACATCATTATTTAGTATAATATAATAGTATTACACGATATTACGATCAAAACATGACGAACCATTTGACTCCGAGTTTTATCCTAGCAAATTGCTCTTTCCGTTCCATAGTGCAGTGGTCATGTGGACCAGCCTTACCACAGTCTTCCTCTCCGAAAACCGAATGTTTTACACCCCCGAGCTAAGGAAACATTGGCGTCCAAAGGAAAGTATATCAAAGCGGTTACGAAATCTGCAACGAACGAGTGTGTGTGTCGAAAACAAGTGTCAAGATTTTTCTCCAGCGTTTAGCCAGCTCATCACCTACTTTTTTTTTTGTTTATGAAAAGTGGAAGTGGTGGGATAATCTTACGAAAATAATAATAGAAGAAAAACTTGAACAGTGACAGTTGTCGCGTACTGAGATCCCTTAAAAATAATACAAGTCGCCCCGGTCTAATCCTTTCCCGCGGAAAGGGAGGGAGGAAATAGCGGAAAAACTGTCACTGGCTCGTAAAAACCCTCGCGCTCGTAAAAACTCAACAACGACCGATCGTTGGAGAATATCGGGTGCGGTTGCCGGTTTTCCCACCGACGGAACCAAACTAGGAGGTTTTCCAACCCGCCCGATCGGAAAATGACTACATTTCCAACTGGTCATCAAAACAGTCGAAGTCCCATTTTTCCGTCCGAGACCGGAAGCGAGTCGTTAAGCGGGTCGAGTCGACAAACGAAGAAACAAATGTCACGCTTTTGCGTTCGATGTAAAGTGCTGGTGCAAGTGTGTGATTTTTCCGATGCACTTTAACCCTGCTACGCCAGCCGCCCTTTCCCTCCACCGAGGGAGCCCCCTTTCCTGTTTTTATTACTCTAATGAGCGGCATGCAGTGAAAACATATTAAATGGAACACCGGAACACAGACATCCTTCGTCGAGATTTGTTCCGGGGAATTAAAAGTCCAAGAACAAGCGCAAGGAAGGGCACAGAAGGGAAACGTACGTGACGTTGAGCGTACATCCTTTAAGTGTTGGTTTTTAAAACATGTTCTCAGCGTCAAATGCTGGTCATAAAAATATCGAACACAATTTATTTCTAGAACAATTATTTCATAATTCCATCACAATTTGTTGACACACAAATCATAGTTTACAGTTCCAGGATCATTAGTTAAGGTTAGTACATATAGGTTAGGTTTTGGAAGGTTACCATCAAATGGAATTATGCTGCATTATTCTAAGCGAGTATAAGAAACAGATGTCTTTTCTCGTACATATCCCGTGAAACCGTGAGATACTCCATGAAGCACAAGGTCCTTCATTATCAGGGCAAAATTCGATCAAGCCCCGAATTTATTCACATTCTGGAGCTATGCATAATCTTTCCTTTATCATTTAAGATCAGAGCTTCGGCGGGGAAAATCTCGAAAGCCATCTCCTGTAATTTCCAATACAAGAGATTTGAACGCCATAAGAGTGTTAATGATGATTAAATCCTTATGGCTGCAATCAATTCTTTGATTTACTCACCTTCTCTTAGGATTCACATCCCTTATTGAGATGCGATTTATTGTTATGAATTCAAATCTCTGTGGCGAAAAGAGCCAACGTTATAAAATCATTCAAAATGATCGTTTAACGAAATAAACGGTATTGATTCATGCAATTTAAGTTCACTCGCATGATTCGCAACGCTTTATGAATGAAATCATTAATTTTACAAAGGGTAATTCGATCGATAATTTTATTATCGATTCTGTACAGCTGCTCATTCATCGAAGATTACCGGTTGATGTTAATTTGTTGTGAGTAGTTTTTGCTCAGTGCATCGTTCAGAAACTTTCAGTGAACTGATATGAGTTGATGTCATCTATCTGCACCTTTAGGAGATATTTAAACAGAACATTTGGTCCGTTGTTTATTAGGACCAAATACAACAATCAGTTCATTTGATTAAACAGTTTGATAGTTTGTGCTCGATTTTCTCCATTACTGAGTGTTTGACACTTTCCCCGTTTGTTGGTGGAAAATATGCAATTGATTGAACCTTTATTTGTTGTAATTTAGACTTTGAATCAAGAATTGTAACAATCCATAAATTTCGCATGTCGTTCATGATCGTTTGCTGCCCGATGTTTAAGATCCAAATGCTTTCGGCTTTGATGTATTTTTTCTCAACTTGCTTTTGTTTTATGAGCTCGGTGTCAACCCTTCCTATCAGAGGTCCCTTATTCAAATCGTCAACAGTTGTTTGTAGTATTCCTTTCCCACAGTTAGGGAGTTTAATTTAGCATTTTTCACGCTATAAGGATAAGCGACGCTCTTATCGCCTGGATGCCGGGCAAAGCTAATTTCCACCGTGCGAACGTAACGAAGCTGTTAAACCACAACATATGCTCTCATTTTACCTAAGTACACGCATATTGCATGGGAACGTATCGATAAAATTCCAGCACAACAATACGACACGACGTTACCGATCTCCTCATCTCAAGCTCGCCTTTCCCGAAACCTGGGGGTGTGGAAAACGGAAGGCACCAGTGCAAGGTGCCCTTTGGGTGTGTGTTTGTTCTCTGCCTCGGTTGCGACAGCTTTGTCCTGTGGCGAATCGAAGAAACCGATAAACGACAACGCGGGGCGATAAGCGTAGCGAACAAGGCCAATGGTTTTCCCACCAAACCCGACCAGAGTGAGTCTGCATAAGACCATAACTTTGAGCCAGTTAAAGTCCGCTTTTCGTTACGGTTCGGCATGTTGGTTTGTTTGTTGGTGATATATTTTTCAATTTCTCTATGTTCACGCTTGTTTAAGATTAACTCGCGCCGGTAGTTGACCTCGCCGTAAGAAGAGTTTCTCACCCAACGGCAACAACTCTTCCAAGCGAGGGGTTTTCGTGCAGGATAAAATCGTCTTGAGATCGCAAATCGTTCAACTCCATCGCGCCGATGAATGATCTCGCTTTCAGTGGGCAGATTTTGTCAGTCGTCTCATTGCTCGGGGGTGAAAAACGAAAAGAACCTTTGACTGTGCGTGCTGATTATTCTTTCCTTTGCCTTTCGTATAGTGTAGATAGCAAAATATTGAAGAAAACCAAGCAAATGTGCATCCCCAAGCCCCAGATTCTTTCATTTCGGTGAAAGATTGTTGTTCTATTTTCCTTAACAAGAATAACGAACAATAGTAATCAAAATAAAATCTAAATTTGTTTGTAAAACAGATATAGGAATATATCATATTATAAAACCAGGGTTCGGCAAAGGAAGGAAAATTTATGATCAACCTACAAACACAAAATATCTTAAGTCTTATCGATTTTTTTTCACAATATTGCGCTTATTTCTTCCAAAAAATGTATGTTGAAACTATTGTGCGTGATATTCAATACCAGCCGTATTTTTTAATTTATTGTTTCGATCACAGTAATTACTATAAATCGTTCTGAAATTAAATGCTAATTTTGCGTCCACAATAACTTATTTATTTTAGTAAATACATTGATACGGTAACATAATTATTTTCAAATAAAATGACATAAAATTAAAATGCAACAAACGAACAATGTATTAAACAAGATCAAAATTCAACAAGAACAGTATCAAATTTACGATGATAAATAAAACTTTGAAATATTTTATGCATTTACGTAAAATGTACAATTTTAATTGTACAGCAATCACTTTCCGAAGAAGAAAAGTGATACTCCATTCGTAAAGTCTTTAAAAGATTAAATCGTCGTTTATGGTAATTGACCCGCAGTTTTGTGATATTCAGTAATTTTATGACAATATCAGTCAACATTTCTGTTATGTTAAAGAGAAATAAACTTCTATAAAATTTTCGTAAGAATTGAAATTAACAAAAAAAACTCACTAAAAGAGAAATTCCATTTGAAATTTTTTGTCGTGATACCCACAGTTTTCATTCACTTGGATGTAGAATATGGAAAACAGTGGTCTTGAAAATATTACTTTTAAAAATTTTAAACTGGGTGTTTAAAAGTTTGGGCTGTAATGAATTAGTTCGTAATTGTTTTCTTGTTAGTGCCACTTCTGTGGTGCATATTATCTCACGTTCCCTTACCCTTAAAATAGGTCACGTACAATCCGGGCGGATTGCTGAACGAAACTCGTTTTCGAAAGGCGAAATCCCTTTTTCTTGCATCCCGAAAAGACGAAAGCAAAGGGCGCAATTGAAGGTTGGGTGTCTGTGTCTGTGGGTGCGTGTGTGTATGAGTGTGCACGCATTGACTTCGGAAAGTGGGTGTGGAAAATTGCGTCGTTAGTTTTATTATGTTAAATATTGTCCCCCGGTGCTGTCGGGTTTTCCGATTGCCTTTTCGTTTTTATTTTCCGTTTGATGGAAAACTCACCCCAAATGGAGGAATAGCGATGCACCGGGGAAGGGGAGGGAAGGGAAA
>KE524974.1:176085-202101 GCA_000441895.2 Anopheles sinensis
ACTTACTTTAATTCAATTTATTAAAATAATTGATTTGAGAATAAAAATACAACTCGCATCTGAAAAATAAAAAATGTGTCAAAGGGGGAAAGCTTATTGGCAACGGCTGTATTTTCAGTCAAATAATCGAAAGCGTATCCTAAACCTGAAGCACTTATAAGGTGGAAATGTTTTTCTCATTTTTTTAATGTTTTTTCACCATTTTTTGCTAAAACCTTCTAGTGTCGTAAACATGTAAAGAGTAGAACATTTGTAGTTAATTTCAATGAAGTTCATAATAGTTTATTAACTTTCGATACTGTTCTTTATTTTGTTTGCATGTAATCACATTGTTCTGTGAGTTTACCTTTAGTTTGGTTAAAATGATGTATTACTTCAATTCTTCTAATTTCTACTAAAAACTCATAGAAATTCAAAACCTTTTCTAAAACATTTGTTTTCGCTCAGCAAAATCTAAAGTTACCGCTTTGCCAAACACAGGAAAACATAGTAACAATTCTTTAACAAATAAATAATACGAGCCCTACATTCAACATCCTCTCCTTCCCACAAGTTAACCACACGTGCAGATTTAAGCACGCTGCAAACAACCAAAAGGGTAGCGGAAAATGAGCAGAACAAACCGGACGTCAGTCCAACGTAAATTAATGTTTCATAATAACCCCACAGAGTAGGACAATGGTGATGGAAAACCGCCGCGACTCACCCGGGCAGAAGGAAGATCCTCCCGGTGGCCTGGACATCCATCCAGTGGGACTACACATGGATAGGAACCCATACACCACCACCATTACCCGCGACGACGTCGAGCTCATCAAGTATGTAAATAAGAAATACACACGTGTAAAAGGCTTGTACACCAAAAAAAAAACCCCATCGCGGTCACACAGGGGGAAAATGGCGTAGAAAATTAACCTCGCACCTGCCGTACCCTCCGCCCCCCTGGTCCCCCGACACACGCGGGGAGTTGTGGGATTCTTTGGCGGCTCCTAATTGATTTATGACTTCCGGTCGGCGGAATGCAAAAGCGGGTGAGTGGGAGTGAGAGAGTCCGGGAGAGAACCGGGAACCAGTTGATCAAGGATATACACCGCATTCTAGGCGGAAGCGAGCATCGAAATGGTGACCCCGGGCCTAACCGTATGTGTTCGGGGGAACTCGCACACCCGACACCCAATCGTTTGCTAATAATTATTGATGACCCCCGGGTCGGGGGTGCGTGGGTTGGGGGGTGGTGGGTGTTGAGGCCATAA
The DNA here is from genome assembly GCA_000441895.2 of Anopheles sinensis. Lineage (NCBI taxonomy): Eukaryota > Metazoa > Arthropoda > Insecta > Diptera > Culicidae > Anopheles > Anopheles sinensis. Next base: position 177,339 of record KE524974.1, read on the forward strand.
TTGCTCCTAGATTGCACTTGAATCTCTTCTTTTGCCCCAGTTCGAAGGATTCGGTATGCATGTCAAGGGCTGTATGGCGAGCTGGCGTTACACAACCAAGTGACTCGTGGAGAGTAGCAGACATTGAAGCTAATTCAGGCGAGGACTCACATACGAACTACACCTTTAGGGTTCTTTTCTTGTAGCCAACGATTTCAACAGATATAAAAGACTTGTAGAATCGGTGAGTTGAATTCGCTAATTTCTGCCCCTTACCAACTCCTGATGTAAATAGTGCATAAACTTTTATTTCTTAGGCACCTGTCCTTGACTGAATATATCAATTTTTGCCTCCGACCTGTTTTATAATTTTATTTTAGGCTATAGACAAAACTAGATGACTACGAGCTTAAACTAGAAGCGTTTAAGACAAAAGTAGGCGCGCTATATTAAGAATTGGTGTCTTAGATACAATAACACCTGCTTTCCAGACACCATTTACTGGCATCAGTCTTGAAGTAACTCGTAGAGTGTAGACATAGAAGCTTATTCAAGCGAGTACTCATATCAGAACTACACCTTTAGAGTATGTTTCTTAGGAACAACGATTTCAACAGAGGAGGAGCTCCGCTTCGCTAATTTTTGCCTTTTTGAACTTATGATTGAAATAGCACATCAACTTTTGTTTATTAGGCATTTTTACTCTTGACTGAATGCATCAATTATTGTCTCCAATACAACCAAGTGCTTCGTGATAGGCATCTATATATCTCTGTTTGAATTTAGCCCTCAATATCTTCAAATTTTGTCAGCATCAAGTCTAGCAATCCAGAATAACCACAATTACCTTTTTATGTCCTTGTTTAAGGATAGAGAAAAAACTAGATTACTACGAGCCAAGAATAGAACCGATTAGGGCAAAAGTTGAAGCACTACGTCAAAAGCTGATGCCTTACATACAATAACACCTACATTCGAGACAAAATTCACTAGCACCGACTGTAAAGCGGCTCTTAGAGTGTAGACATTGAAGCTAATTCAAAAAATAATAAATGGAACCAGACATTTCGCCTACATTCCTTGTAGACTACGATGTTGGTTGAAGAATTAAAGTATTCAGAAATCAGTGGGACGAACTGGACAGGATGGCGTCTAGAGTTCCAGTGTGGTCCTTGGACGTAACTCCCAGCCGAGCTATCCCTTACCCACCCATCCAAGCGTGCGGTATGACCTTACGCAACCATCGTATCAGATTACACCGTGTAATGCGCAAACCGATGCAAACATCCACATCAATATCGCTCTTTCCAATCATTGGCTTCATCTTCAAACACACACGCTTAGTTTTGGTTCAAGTACTGTCACGCCCAGCCGACTGTACCCTTCACTCTTCTCACAGCTCGCACACAAGCGTCCGCGGGACTGCAGCAGTCGGTTGATAATGAACCAGTATAATGTTGACCATCAGCAAATTATGCATACACGGTTGTAAACGGGAGCGCCACCAACTCGCGTGCCTGCGACAGTCGCAATATAGAGCACATACACACACACTGCAGTGCGAGTGAGACCGAAAGTGAAAAACGAAAATAAAACCCGCGACTTCGACTCAAGAAAAACCGTCCGGTCTGCATAAACGCACGCTTAGGGGGGGGCGCAAAACGTACCACACACTAGTGCGCGACCTCTGTTCGCCTAAGTTCCCCCTCGGTTGACAGTTGTCAAGTGCAATTGCTGTTCTTAGAACCGCGGGACGTTGGCGTTTGGTCCAGCGCAAAAAGGTACAAATGTTCTCAGTCACCGAGCAACAGGTTTACGTCTAGGAATTTAGAGCAAGGTCTTTCGTGCGGTGATGGGGAGCGCTCCCCAAAAATTCTGATGAGAGCTTGCGAATTGTGTGTATCGCTGTAGTAAGGCACTCGATGCCATGAAATGACCACTTAAGATGAAATCGAGCAAATCGAGGGTGTTACACCACAGTTTAGATGTTTCTAAGCAAGCTCCCTGCTGGAAAGGGTGTTCAAGAGATAGGCCGCGCGCCACCTCTCTATCTCTTATCGGGTAGCTCCCGACACCCAGGGTCATACGGGGTAGAAAAGAGGGGTGATTTCGTGTCAGAGTCCAAATCTCACTGCACCCCTCCCCTATTCAGGTGTTATTCCCCAAATTCTGAGCATCTTCTGAGCATCTACGTAGGCGAAAGCTGGCTGGCGATGTGGACTCCTGCCCGTTGGGGAATAAAAGATCCCTAAAACAAACCTCCGTTCGGTGCGAAGTAACGGCAAAAACCGGCTTCCAAAAACCACGCCAGTTGAAGTTGCCTGAAGGGCAGGGGGACCCGAGATGCGTTCGCGAATGCTGCACACACTTTCGCACTGGCGTTGCTGCTCGTGACCTGGCGACGACGTTTATGTGCACGGAACACGATGATGAATTGAAGTCAATTGGGGCTCATCTACGTGGCCACCGGCTACAACGCACAGCACTCTCACGAAAGGGACGCCGGCACAAGACACTGCTCCGGGGACGCAACCTGAGATTTACCGGGGCTCTTATAGGTAAGAGAGAGATAGAAGGAGATGGACCCGGCTTCGGGACCGGTTTTCAGCGCGCGGTTCTCCCCCTACCCTGTACCCTGGTTGGAATGCGAGCGTCAACCCGCATTCCCGTTTGCCACCCGCGTCCCCCCCCCCCCTCCGTGCTGCACTCGAAACCCTTCGCCCAAAAGCTCGCCCAAAAGTGCAGTCACATTTTCGTGTACCTGCAAGTGTGTGTGTGTGTGTCTTTGCGCGCTTTTCCTTTTCGGCTGGTCCGGAAGAAGCACAACCACGCTTAAGAAAGCACCCCGAAACCGCCAGGAAGCGGCGATCAGGATCATGGAGGCTGCTTTTGGGGCAGCTAAAACAGGCAAAACTGTTGACGTTCACCTTCTGCTTGGTGTTGGGGGGAGGGAGGGAAAAAACGGTTGCAAACTCTTCACATTTTATCGCCCATCCAACGTCAATGCAACCTGAGCAGAAGATTTCTCATCATCAGTCGGTTCCATGCTCCGTCTTATCGCCTTAACTTGCTTCCAGAAATAGAGAAGGTAGAGAAAGTTGACCCGCATTTTAACGGAGGCTAATTCAATTGATGCAAAACGGATGGCTTTCGGGCTCTGCATAGAGATTGATTTATCTTTCGCACCATCACAAATCAATTAAGAAATTAGGCAAGGCCTAGAAATTGAGAGGAAATACACACGGTGACCAATATAATCTCTTACAAATTCATTTTCTTCGTCTTTTATAATTGAATGCTACATTTTTATATAACATTTACAGAATATGTTTTGGAATATTTCTTCAAACTGTTTATTTTGTACAAGTTCAAATGTTATTCAAGCTTCCATCGCTATTTTCTCTGATATTCAAATGTCACAATTGAACTGAGCCAAAGCAGATATGTTATGCTTGTTTATTTACTCAAAATAAATCATTAGCTTGAGATCTGGTGAGCTGGGAGGTTAATTATTATTGAGTAAAAAGCCAGAAAAAATTATCCTATCCCAGTTATGAATCAAATTCGTTTTAAAACTGCTAATCATGCTGTTTAAGCACCTTGTCATCATTCCCTTACATTTTTCCTATTTGTCTTAATGAAGTGCATTATAAAATTTAGAGCATTGACGAAGCCATTTTTGGAACTATGAAATTTTTCTACTCATATACGGAAGATCTTTGGACCTATGAGACTACAATCTGTAATTTTGGACAGTCCGGAACTACTACAAGAAAAATATAAATAAATGTTTTCATCGAAAAGACAAGCGCAAACCTCATCCCGGAACTATTTCATCGTTTATCAAAAGAATGACGATAGCCAAAGAACTATGTTTATGTCTTGTGTAAATTTTAAAAATGTATAAAAAGTGTATGAAATGTGAGTTGATATCTACGGCACAATGAAAAAAGTGCATGAGAATATATTGGACACCCTGTAAGTGTTGATTCGAAACTGTTTTAAAATGAAACATTATCTAGTCAAACAAGTGTTGCAAACGCACTATTTTGGAGTGAACTATATATGACAAATATTTTAATCAATATTTTCAATGCTACGACTAATCCCAAAGGCTACTAAAGAGATCAGAGTCAAGTTTAGGGTATGAGAGCACGCCACGTTGGATGTCGTGGGTTCGATTCTCAAGCCTGAAACCCCCCTGATAACACGAACATCTGACAGTAGGTCTCAACAACAACTCATCATGGAGAGAAGCCAAGTTCCAGTACTGGGATGTCTTCCCATTTGAGAAGAAGAGTTGGCTTTCCATCCAGTAATTCACTGCAAGGTAACTAATTAGTTCGAATATTGAAAACAAAATCACTCCAACCAAGTGTGGAGAGGTGTAGGTGATCGTAAACATAAGGGATGACGCACAGATTTCCACATCAAATGCGCAGTTTCGGATGCAATTGATGCACCGGCGTTTTTCCTGGGAACGCCTCGATTGTTCTTGCTCATCGGAGCGGGATGCCCTTCCGTGGTACATTGGTTTCGATTGGTGGCGTTTTAGGGCGAGGCGTCGATCGTTTCGCAGAACCAGGTGGTTTTTTTTCTGTCATGAAGGACAAGGCCACGCTAGAGCCGACTCTATCGATGTTGCGATGCGAAAATGCTGTTGTCGCCTGATCTTGGTCGTAGAGCTCGAGAGATTGGTCCCGGTTGAGCAGAGACCGCGTTGAACAATGTCGCATATGGTTTATTACATGAGCTTCCCGGAATGAAGCGCAAAGATGAAGCTGAATTGGAAACACGATGATGCGCTGGTACGCATCGCAGGTAACCCTAGATGTTGACGCTGGCAACAGTGTCCGAATGCCAACGTTATTAGGTTCGAGTCGGCGTACGAGTTCATTGAAGAACGCAGTGTTCAGTTTCCCGTCGTCGGGTCTCTTGCCGAGCGCGCGAATTACATCACACCCCTCTTACATTCCAGCATCCTCATCCCCCTTTTGCCACCCCTTTTGCGATATGTTTAATAAGTGCCCACCCGCCTGTGACATCGCGTGGGAAACCCAACGGCGTCGTGAATTCAATATCTGTAACGAGCGCTGCCTGTACGAGTACCAGCTGTAAAACAGCAGATGCAACTGGTACAACTGGCCACCGTTGGTCGGCGCGCTTCCTCGACCTTCTGGGATGCATTTGCCTACATAACTATAAACTGCAGGTGATGGAATTGGCATGATTCGATGCGGTGCAACTGTGCACAGACGACAGTTGCATTCCCCAGGCTCACTTCCAAGAACTCCACCTGACTCAAGCCTTGCCTGTGAGCTGAAAGTTTGTAATCGGCGTCAATTGCACATTGATGTTGTGTGGCGAGACTATTCTGGAACATTTGCGGCCCATCTGCATACGTCTTGGTACGTATTGGTAGTGAAAAGTGTACGAGTGTGACTCACCTAGGAGGACTTTCTACGGACGCATAATCACACGTTTCCGGTCGCCTATTTCCCTCATTCTGGTTGATCGTGCTGTATGATCCCGGTTGATAGCAGAACTTCTCTGATAGGAGTTAGGTCGCGAACTTTACTGATTGCTGGTCACGAAACTAAACACTCGCGCGATCACCTATCCACACACACTTCAGTTATGTCTGTTTTTCACTCACTTTCGGTACCTTGAAGGCGCGTGCAACATAAAAGCAAATTGAAAAAAACCGGTGTTTCTTGAAGGTTCGGAAGGATTCAAATAAATAATTCTGGTGAAATTATGAAAATTTCGGCAGTGTTCCGCAACCGTATCTCGCAGTGTACCTGTCCCGAAGATCGGTGTTGTGTAGGCTCCTGGATTGAATAGTGCACGTTATCGGCGACCCGGTCTAACTCCGTTGTATTATTTTTGTGGCGATAAACACCAACGAACGACTCACCATCATCGATTACCGTGATTGAAGCTGTGGACATTTAGAGGAAAGACAAAAACACGGCTTGCAGATTAGTGATCATTTTAAGGTAAGTTTTACTGCTTTTCGTACAAATATAAAAATAATTGATAACTGCTGGAATGTATTTGCCAATGCACATGTTGAGCCTTGCTTCAGCTTCAGATCAGAAAGATTATGGAGATTAGAATGGGAATTTAACGACAAAGTAAGAAAGCCAATTAAACAAGCGTTTATCGTTGTGTTTGGTGCACCAACACTGATTAGGTCTTTTAACAATTCCCAAATATCGCTATCCACAGGTTTATCAGAGCATGATCGCGTCTTCAGTTCAGCACTGTTTGGAATATGTCCTTTTTAAAGCACACATACCTACACACAAACACAGATACAAGCACACACACACTGGTACGGTAGAAAAGCGCACCTTCAATCCACCCACACACACCCCGAACCGATCCACGCCGTGCAGTAGAATCCTCGCGCGAGGATCACAACACTCGATGATCGCGTCGGTTTTCCCTGCGAAGAAAAGAACGCACCGCACAAATTAACGCTTGTCAGGTCAGGACACTTTCCCCGTGCATCCTTTTTCGCTTGCCTGCGGTGGGAAAAACTGCGCAGTGAAAGTCCCGAAATTACGCACCGGTAATACAGGCAGGAAGCTGGCGAACACACACGATGAAACTTATGGACAGCGCACCAAGCGTGTAGAGGCGTGCACACAGCGCGAGCGTCGAAATGCAACTGAAGGTTCGCTTCGCCGCTGGCGCGAGCCTTCATGCCAAACGCAGTATGCTTCCATGCTTCCAGCACCGCACACACACACGAGCACAGGCCGAGATGCACCAAGCTGACAGCACCCCGTACAGGGTTTGCATGGTTAGGCAGTGGTGTCAGCGTCCACGTGAAACGCTAGAATATAACAATATTTTAAATCCAACGTGCAAAGCATCATGCTTTCTCGTTCTGTCTTACTGACAATTGTTAACAACAGAGCGAGAAAGCATGACGATTTCATCGTAGCACCTTTGCAATGCTTGACGAAACCTATTCACAATAAATTAACAAACTATTTAAATTAGAACTCAAACTCAAAGTAAATAAACTATTTAATAAATTTAATAAATAAACTATTTAAATTAGAACACAAACTAGTAGAAAACTATGTAATGGTTAGGAGGGTGTCAGTGCTCGTCCGATTTTTACCGCATCAGCTTTTGACAGGCGAAAATGTATAGGAATTGACAGCTGAAGCTTGGCGTACGATTCTGTCATACAATAAAATCAAACGATTTTGGACGAACACATCCGTTTTTATCTGTAAACAAAATTGGAGATTATAAAAAATAAAAAAATCATGCAACTTTCTCCGAATTTTAGTAATAACAGAAACACTTACCAATCTGACGTTCGACAAAGAACTGACACCAGCTTTAAAGGGAGTATATGTTAACCATTACCCCATAATTTATCTTGACTCTTGCTATCCCGTCTGGTGCTTTTTGTTAAATCGTCCTGAGAAGAACACAGAGAATTGTTGAGAGTTCATGTTGCGCTTGTGTCACTGCTTTATCGCGTCGGATTTTGACAGACGAATTTGTATGGGATTTGACAGTTGAAGCTTGTCGTACGATAAAATCAAAATCGTTGTATTTTACCGGGCGGCCATATCCGATTTTATTTGTCAACAAATTTGTTTATTATAATTCCAAAATTGAAGTTTTCATCATAGCAAAAGGACAAAATTCATATAACTTTCTTACTGTTTTAGTAATAACAGAAACACTTGCGGATCTGACGTCCAATAAAATAGTTTGATGTTGTTTAATTTTTACCAATCGTTGTTTTGTGATCTGCTGGATGAAACAGGAACTCAATCTCAAAGTAAACACAGCAAATCAATAAAATTCACACCAGCCATTGATAGTAAACCATTAATTGTATCGGGTATTGGTAACCACGGCCTAAGCGGTTCGCTCCGAGCTTCGAAAAAGCTACAAACCTTAGCTTTCACTCATGCTGTCAGTTTCTGTGTGCAGTCAAGTGCAAAAAGTTATACCGCAAACCGTTTCTTTTCGAAAATTTTATAGTGCCGCTTTTTATTTCAACTTTCTTTTAGCTATGGTGAAACGTTTTTTCCAGATATTTCAATTTTTATATGTTAAAAACTGTCTCCAACTTTCAATCAGCGAAGCTTTTACCTGCAAGCTTGTAGTTTGACGTTTCGTGAAGCTTTCCTATTGGTTCGAGGTACGTTATTACGTTACTTCGAAATGTAGGCTTCTAGAAATGAGAATAACATCACACTCAAGGGTGTTTGGAGGCATTTATAAGTTTATTATTAATTATAAAAAGCATATTTATCAAATAAGCGAATTTTGCCACACACTGAAGTTGCTACCGATCGCACGCGGCTCGTCTAGAACCGAAATTGGTTAGCAGAGGTAGCAGTGATGTTTGGTTGTCAAGGTACCGAACCGACGATGTAAACGCGCGCGTCGTAACGCAAATCGACCGAGTCGTAAAGCCAGTCGTAGTATGCGTGAACTGTGTGCAGCTGCGAACAATTGTAATCTATTTTCATTTCGTACGTTCAATAGGTCGGCTGCGTCGCGATACGGTTGCACGAAGGAAAGGTGGTTTCTCTGGCCTTCCCCCTTCGAGAAACCATCTGTGTGTGTCCAGCAAACGCAAGGGCGAGTGTTTTTCCGAACTATTTGCGAGGAAGTTCCTTGTTGGAAGTTTTCCATTCAGTGCACTGACATTCGGGCAGCGAGCGAACGTTTTCTTCTATCAAAGCCTTGCGACGGGAGCAACCATCAGCCAGTGCTGCAGCGGTGTGAGGAGGAAGTTATAAAATAGGCTCCAAAGGAACAAAGCATCAAACAAAAAAAAGAAAGAATAGCGCAGGACCATTGCAACGTAGGAGTAGCGTGGTCTGTGCGAAAGGTAAGCCTAACCCTTTGTTATCCCTTTTTTGAAGCCCACGGGCTGGAAGGCATTTGCAACGCTCTGCACAAACGAATGAAACATGCATAAGAAATGGCAGCGAGGACTCGTACATTGCACCCCAACCGACGATACATCAACCCGCTGGTCAAAGGCAGGCAGGGTTCTTTGCTTCAATTTGGCCAAAAGCAAACGACAAACCAAAATCATTCCCCACATCGTTGGCCTCCACAGCTTACTTGATTCGGATAGTTCAGACGTGAAAACGATTGCTACCATCACGCTTGTGTGTGTGTGCGTGTATGTGTCTGTGAGGGAGCCTGCGTGTGTGCAACAGCTAACCGAAGGGGCAGGGGGAGGGGGTTAATATGTTTTCCCATTTTCGACGTGTTTTCTGCCATATAAACATCGCGAATCATCCGTACCGTATTTTTACGTTCAGCGAACCCTCGGGAAAAAGGGGTGCGATACTGCGTCTTGGGTTTTGGCTCCGAGAGTACCTCTCCTCGTCCCCGGAGGGGGGGTGGCTGCTCTCTCTCTCTGGCACAACAACCATCGCCGAACGCTGTGTCGACTCCTTTGTGCGTGTATATATATTCTCTATTACGTTGCACGTTCACAAAGCTCGTCCAGCAAGCAAGGCGCTTCTTTCCAGGCCCACCAGAGGTTGGGTTAATTTTTGGCTCCAGCACGATTATTGGCAAATCCCGTCCGCGCACCTCCGGAGGCCATTACATTGCCGTGCGAGAGGATTGAATGTTGAAAATTAAGGATTTTTCCTCGCCTCCGTCATAAACAAACCCGCCAGCCTCAGATAGCGAATCGGTTCCGGAAGTGCATTATGGAGCAATGTGCGAGGCCTTGAATGTAATGTCTCTTCGTTTTTTCTCTCTTCTTTTTGTAGTGTTTCTCGCCTCGAAACGAGAAAATTTCATACACCGTTTCCCGCTGGCACGAACAAAAGCATTCCGGTGGTTGCTTCGGCGGAAAAACAGAGACATTCACTAGGAGCGAGCGGGGGGTTTTTTCCCCCTAGGGTTGGCAGTGCTACCGTCAAAAACAGACACAACAACAGTGGTATGTTTTGAGTCGAAAGTGTTTAGAAAATCAAACCCCCATCGTAATCATCGATCGAAAGGCTAAACAATATGATTCGCAAAAACCTTGTGCAAAAAAAAAAAAAGAGAAAGAAAAGAACGTTACAACGGGAAGAATGTGAGGCGTCAGATGCAACGCCAATGTTTAGCAATCAGCTGACACACGAGGAAGCAGCAGTTGCTTCTCGACGTCTCGCAGGGCACGAATTAAAATCGCCTGTTTAAACAAGCCCTCGGAACGGTCCGGTCCCGGTGCGGTATGTCGATTGATGCTGTCACTGATCGATGCTTGCTCACGCGCTCACCGGGGGGAGACGTAATCGGCAGCCTCCCTCGAAACACCCTTGAAACCACCTTGCAGGATAGAGATGCATCACCGTTTCGAGCCGGACGCGTCGATCTCATTGCGTGATTTACGAAGGACCGCCGAGGCAACGGAGAAGGTTGTAAAAGCGGTCACTTCAGATCGCAGACCCGTTGCTGGAACAATGTTCCTTTTCCACGTTTCGTTTGTCGTGTGGAGGAACTGTCGTTAAATCATCATAGTAATTAACCTCTTGTTGTCTTGGTTGGCTTTTAACCCCTTCGAGAGGTTTTCCAGCATTCCATTGGATGAGGTTAGATGTGCGTACGCTTGGTCACACTCCACCACCCCAAAATGATAAAAACCAAACTAAACTACCCGTCAGTGGAACGCATTCCGATTTGCGAATAGCTTGCCCGTTCCAATCGAATGCATCTTAAAGGTAGACATTTGTTTAAATTAAATTAAAGTCACCGTTCGGATGCGAATGGCAAGTGACTGCACCGATGCAGTCAAACAAATAAACAAACAAACAAACACCAAGAACGGTCGACGGTGGTTTCTTCAGCCGCGGCCAGCGACACCCACAAAACACCCACAGGGTGGCGTGGGTGATTGGGTTTCGCTCTCGCCTGGCGGTTAGCCAGCGGGCGAACGGTGGCCAGCGCTACGGGTTTTACTACGTACTAATGCTTTATTTCTTTCTTTCTTCGGTTTACGCCCGCCTTGTTTTAAACAGCACTCGGCGGTTCTACGCGAGATCGAGCACACGGGCTAGGCGGGGGAGAATAAAATAAAATAGTAACAGACCATCCCACGGTCCACGGCACTTGGTCCGACTTGTCCACCGTTTTGTTTGTTTACGACAAAGCAAGCAACGCAACCGCGTCTTCGCGGAAAACGAATGCAGCTTCCCCGGCTGGTTCTTGCTGGCGAAGATGTTTTTTCCATGCAGCACCTGGTACGTTTGACCGAAACGCCACGTTTCGCGGGAGATTAGCTTCAGGCCCTAATCGCCGGACCGTTCGACGAAACGAAACACCGTTTTTTTTAAGTCGATGACTGTCGTTCGATGCTTGCTCTTAAATTAAGGTTTTGCTGAGGAAATGTTCTCTCGAGGGTGTGGTGAGGGGTTGGCAATGGGAAGGTATTTTTAATTAAAGCAGTACCATGTAAGTGCTTGCAATAAATTCTAGCAAGTCGCTTTAAACACAAGGATTGGTTGGTAGATACATGTTTTTGAATTTGAGAGTAATTAATGTTGGAATGTAGGTAAGAGAATGCTCGAAAGAATGTGTCAAACATTCATCTAAAAACTAGTAAGAAGTATCAGAAAGTAATCAAAACTATAAACTGCATCTGGATATAGTTCAATGTTAAATTGTTAAGTATGGAAGTGCTACAATATTATCTAACAGTTTGTACATCATACAACACATTTTGTCACACTTTATTGGAGCATTTTCTTTCAATGTAACTACTGCTATCATTTTCATGTCGATTATAGTTATTTACGGACTTATTGATGTGGTTTTTTGTGGGATCTTTGAGCCCCTGCCGAGAAGTGAGTCCAGCATCGAGCGGGTTATTATTGTTGCAAAACGGACATTTTGACATCTTTTTTCCTTCCGTATCTCGCGGAACTCCGTGTGGTCCGTTGTTCGTCTCGTCTGGTTCAATCGTAGGCTATATATTTGTGTGCGTTGTCGGGCGGATATGTCGTCAATGCTCGCCCTTCTTCGCCCCGCTCGGATATATCAAAGGACGGGAAAAGGGGCGTGTGGTAGGGTGAGGGTGTCTGTTTTTCATATAGCTTTCCTTCTCGGCGAGCATCGGAGCCGAATGTTGTGGCCCGCACGCCCGCCAATGTTTCATAACTCTCTTTGTTGCACTTCCTTTGTTGCCCTTTTTATTGTTTTTGGTCGATCGAATTCGAAAACATTAGCGCTTCGCATGTACAAACACCACAACAACTCGTAGTGTAATGATGTCGCTCGGAAAAATGGATGGAACCGAGAACTGCCAACAAGAGGAAAATACTCCAAAATACTTTTCCTCTCAAGGGGGGAAAATGCTGGCGTGCGCGCATTCGCGCAACCAGCTGGAGCTGCCCGTCTCTTTTGACAGTATGTGGACTCACACACCATCCAGTGTGGTCACGCGTGTGTGTAGCGAACGAGGTCACCATCGGATGGAGCTGATATATGTTAGTTTTTCCAACCCCCAACCTTTTTTGTGTGGGGTGCTGCTTCCTCTCCTGCTTTGCACGACAGTTTTCTCGTTTCCTTCGACGACGACGACGACGCTCCGCAACAGCTGATTGCGCAGGCGAAGGTCTACACACGAGCGGGATGCCACCAGACACTGTCCTTCTTCCACGACGGACGGCTTATGCTGCAGAAAGCATACCCATGCGGATATGTGGTTGTGTGCTTTGTTTATGTTTGGTTACGCCAACCCCCAGCCCGCGCGTTGCATCACCATCAAAGCGATTCACCTTCAACGGCGCTTTGCCAGGGGTGCGACTATTTTGATTTCAAATATTGTATTTTACATATTTCATTTCATGAACGATTGTGCTTTGATTTTAGTTTCCTTTTACCATCACCACGCAAGCAGGGATTTTTCGTTGGGCACAGACCTTGCGAGCGGCTAGCCGTCCCGGATATTGAAAACATTGGATTTGAAACCCCACGGCCACCAGTTGGTCTGCGGGGCGGTTAGCAACAAGCGATAACCATTTGTTTTGCCAGCTTGACCATTGGAAAAGCGAGTAAAATTCAGTAAAATAAAGAGGATTTATTTATCCAATCATTTATTCACAAATGGTTGTTTGTTTGTGTTGGCAAAAATGCATACACTCCTTGCTATAGAAAGCTTCGAAAAAATATATAAAAATATGCGTATTGTATAGTTTTACTGAACATGGTTTCTAAAACAAAAAAACCATTTGTTTTAACCGAGTAAGCCCGGGATAAGGCCTTAAGAACGAAGGAAATGTCCGGAGCAACAAAACGGCAGTTATAACATATTGGTTCTAACAATATGGCACGGTCCGACATTCAAAAAATAAATAAAAATTAAGTAAAACCATTTGTTTGAAGTTTGCAATAAAATTGGAAAAGCGAGTTAAATTTAAGAAAATAAAACATTTCCTTTTTTTCAATCAGAGCAGTTTATAACTTCAAATTATTATTTGGCAAACATATACACGCACATGGCAAAGGATGCTCTTCATTTTTCTCAAAATGTCTCCTCGTTTGTGGCAAAATATAAGACAAAATGTTTGACCCATATCCAACTGAAGTTAGGATGCACTGTATATTTAATTAAAAAGCAAACAATGTTTGGTTTAGAACCTACGATAGAACAATTTGGCAATAAAGTATCTTGCATAGTGCCGCTAACTATCGTTTTCTCGTTTCTTCTTCGCAGGCCACTGCCAAGACGCGCGGCAGTCGAGTGGAGCCGTTTATTTCCATCCAAAAACCCTTTCGTTGGTAGCGAGAGCGTCATCGTGCAGCAATGTCGTCGCCGAGCGCCGGCAAGCGCCGTATGGACACGGACGTGATCAAGCTGATCGAGAGCAAGCACGAGGTGACCATCCTCGGCGGGCTGAACGAGTTCTGCGTGAAGTTCTTCGGACCGAGCGCGACGCCGTACGAGGGCGGCGTGTGGAAGGTGCGGGTGCATCTGCCCGAGCACTACCCGTTCAAGTCGCCGAGCATCGGGTTCATCAACAAAATCTACCACCCGAACATCGACGAGGTGTCCGGCACGGTCTGCCTGGACGTGATCAACCAGGCGTGGACGGCGCTGTACGATCTGTCCAACATCTTCGAGTCCTTCCTGCCACAGCTGCTCACCTACCCGAACCCGGTCGATCCGCTGAACGGGGACGCGGCCGCCATGTACCTCCACAAGCCGGAGGAGTACCGGAAGAAGGTGGCCGACTACGTGCGCCGGTACGCGACGGAGGAGGCGCTCCGGGAGCAGGAGCCGGTCGAGAGCTCCGACAGCGAGAGCAGCATGTCGGACTTTAGCGAGGACGAGGCGCAGGACATGGAGTTATAACAACGGCTACCTTTACTACGTGTTTTCGACAGCATTAACCAATCGAACCCGGTCCAACTGCAAGCACCGTCGCCGTCGCAGGCGTCGCACTATCACCAACACCACCATCGTAATCACCGCCACCAGCAGCAGCAGCAGCGGCGACGGCGGCAACAACAGCAGCAGCAGCAAGTGACACCGCCAGGCAAGCAGCGACGGTGCTACCGCCTTCGCACCGCGCTGTGAGCCAACCAGCCAGTCTTCTACCTAGGCCAGCATTCCCCTCAAAATTAATCGTGTCTTCTTTCCCTAACCACTCATTTCGAAAGCAGCTTCCGACCGTCGTACAAAATTTTTAGCTCCAAATTGTTCTTACGTGCTACAAATTTCTTCAATAGGCAACGGTTTTGGCAACAAAACAGGCCGAGGCGAGCTGCTGGCTGATAGGTCATATTTCGCACTCGCACACGCTGTTTGGTCCGAGTCCACTTTCTCCTCCCCAACCCCCATCTCCCATCCCCCCAACCGGGTTAATATGCGAATGCAATAAGTCGTTCAAAACTAATAACGTTTTACATTATTATTTTTGGTTTAGCGTTTATAAGAGTCTTTTACTTCTAGCTGCGGGTGTTGTCCTAGCAGGCGTAGAGTAGGTAATATAAGGAGAAGCAATAATGCACCGTTAAGGCGAGGAGTTATGAGGAACAATTAGGGACGATGAGATGTGGTAGAAGAAGGCAACACCTATAAAAACACAAAGAAACGCCAAACGAAAAGCAAAACAAACAAACAAAATCATGCACGCGCAATATCAACGAAAGCCATAGCCACTGACAAATATCGGGCGTTCGTCGTCCCTTTATGCGAAGGCAGGAAAACGGGATATGTTTTGCTAGAGCACTAATAATAAATAAATAGAAGAACGTCTCAGAGCGGAGTAAATGAGAAGCGGGCGGAAATTCATGCTACTCATGCCACAGAAAGGGGGGTTTCGCGTTTCGCAGTGTGTCGCTTTCTCTTCCCCTCATCCCCGTCGCTGTCCTCGATCGAACGATCGAGGTATATATGTACAGGTTTAATTATCGTGATCCGCAAACCGTTTGCGAATGGAAAGGCGTGTTTTTGTTCTCTTAAAATCTGGTTTGCTTTTTAATTTACAATTAGTTTTTGTTCGTTTGCATCGTATGTTATTATAATTAAGAAGTTCGTCGCCACAGTTGCCACGCTGAAGTTGTTTCGCTCTCCTGGGGCGTTCGAATCATTTCGTTTCTGCGCCGCGAATCGACCTCCCCCGAATCTCCGGGAATGTTTGAGCACGAGCGTGAGCAGACCAGAGGCAAGATTTTGCGATGCACTGCTAATGGAAGAAAATCTATCTTGAAACACACAAACACTGAATTTTCATTATTATATCGGATAGAGCTATTATGAGCATGGAATAATATCGCTACAATTAGTAGTATAGAAGGAGGAAGATTATACACACACACACGGTAGCAATCGACAGGATACAAAAGTTAAACGAGTCATAAAAGCGAGAATTTCCCGATATATGGTGATGATGCATTAAAAATTATGAATTTAGTGATCGAGTGATGGGTTTGAAGAGGCGAAAGAATGTACTCACAAAATGAAGGGATGAGAACAATATATATATATATATAAATAAATTAATAAATATATATATACATTATATAGCAGGAAGATAGCTCCTCAGCAGTGTTTGTAATTTCCAGATAAAATTCAATAAATAATTGAAAATTAACTACCTTTTTTAACTTTTGCTCAGACTTTGCGGCGCAGCTGTTTTGGGGTGTGGATACATTTAATTTATTTGCTTGTAAATCATTTTAGGTACGTATGAATGTGAAGCGCTAGCAGCAGCAGTAAAGCACCGATAGTCGAAGCGCCAGCTATTTGCCGTGGAGGCGCTCGGCCCCCCACCGAAACAGCACCGTTCACGCTGATCCACTCCTGGTAGAAGGCAACGTCGGCGTACACGCCGGGAAAGTTTTGCAGGCCGCACTCGAAGCCGAACGAAACCGTACCGGCTAGCCGGCCGTCGCACACCAGCGGTCCGCCCGAGTCACCCTGACAGCTGTCCTTGCCACCTTCGAGCCGGCCGGCGCATAGCATACCCGACATGATGTCGCCATCGTAGCTATCCGTTCCGTTGCAAACGGTCGCGTCGATGATGGTAATGTTGACCGCCATTAGATCCGTCGTTGAGCCCGGCACACCCTAAACAAACGATAAGAGGTTAATAATGGTTTGGTGTGCATCTGTTTGAAACCTACCGAAATGGTGGTGCCCCAGCCTGTCACCTGGCACGCGGCACCGACCTGTGGCGTCTGCTCGACCATAGTGATCGGCTGCAGCGTGGGATGATCCGACGGAACCGCAGCGGTAAGCTAGTGGCAGAATTAAACACATCAATGAGCCATTTTGCTTCATTAAAATCCACAACCCGTTGCAGGTAAGACTTACGTGTAACAGCGCGATGTCGTTCGTGAACAGCTCCTCATCGTAGTACTCGTGAACAACCACCTTCGCGACGGCGCTGATGAACGTATTGGCCGTTTGCACCAACCGCTCGGTATGGCCACCGACGACGACGAACAGGCTCGCCGGGAATGTAAACCCGTCGTCCACCACACAGTGCGCAGCGGTCACCACGAGCTGCTGCTTGATCAAACTGCCACCGCAGATATGACCCCGGCCGAAGCCTCTGTCTTCGTATGCCTTAAGTCGCAGGGAAACCTTTTAACCGGTGAGAGGGGGAACACATTTTGTCAAATAGTTGACCAAAAGACACTAATGAAGATTTCAATGTAACTGTAGCTGATCACATGTAGGTCTTGCGTTGCATTACAGACACCCTTATCGATCTATTTTCCCTGTTTTGTCCGATGAAGTACATCGTTAGACTTGTTATTGAGTTGTGTAGACACAACAAACACAGTTGTGTTCACAAAAGTGTAACTTAAGCAGAATAGGATGATTTTAAACGAGGCCAAAAATAAGTGCAACCATCAATTGTTCAGTATGATTTATGTAATTTTAACACAAACTTAACGATTCTTCATTTCAATAGTAATGTTCTCCATATTTCTATAACTTCCAACATTCAAATTTTGTATATCTTGGAAAAAAGTTATCTTAGTCTCGGAAATCTCACCATTATGGCATTGAGGATTTTTCTAGCGAATTTTGGTTGAATTATTAATTAAATTTAACAATGTTATGCTATATTTCTCTCATTTTGTTTGTAACATTGAGCTATACGGTGATGAAAAACTATCCGACCCTTACGTTTCTATTATTAAGTTCATCCAAAGCGTTTTATGGTAATCTAGAGTTTATGGTTAGCGTGATATTTTTCATATATTCAAGTATAGAAATGGTACAGTTTTGACCTATGCGGAGATTATTTTTATGTTATAACTTGAAAACTGTGTTTGTTATACTGGACATTTCATTGAATCATAAATGGTCATAACGAATCAATCTACCGTTTCCGACCCCATTCGGTTCCTTTTTGTAACAAGTGATAAACTACAACTTTATACATGGTTCACCAAGTTGAAGCTGATGGATCAATCTCTCTTTCGCGGCCTATTTGATGTATTTGGAATTTCTCAACATAAACATAAAAATAATATTTGAAACAAATGCCAAGACTTGGGCACCAGGCACCGAAAATCAAACGGTTCCATTATTGGTGCTGTATGTTGAAACGTTGATTTGAGATACGTTGAATCATAAGCATGTCCGGTGTAAAAAAAACCCAATGAATCATACAAAGCAGGAAACGTATAAAACACACTCCGCTTAAATCCGTTCACCATTCGTTCACGTTTGATTTCAACAGAAAAGCTTTAGATGTAATAATGCGTTATGAAATGAGATACCATCCAGTCGCCTTTGGGTTAAAAGTTACGTTTTAAATGATAACCGGAGCACTTGTGTGTGTTTTTTAAAGATTTGGCAAGTAACAACAATTCAAACTAGAAAACTTTACTAGAAACTTACGGAACGATTGTGAAAAGACTGTTTATTAAATAGTATTCATTGGGCGTATGCTTTTACGGATAGAGATACACAAATATTTATGCGTGTCACATATTTGTTGCAAACAGATAAGCATTAGTAGAGCCTGGAAACGGTTAGAAAATCGTCTACTTGCAAAAGATACACATGTTGCACCATTTAAAACACTGCGCAGGAAGCAATCGAAACGCGCACAAACACTCGACGAAACACCGCCTTTCCTACCTGATGACGGGTACTCTCGGCCGGCGCCACAAATCCCCCGATAATACGCGAACTACTGTTGGTTTTATTAACCGATACGGGATCAACTGCCGCCTGGATTCCGGGCAGCACTAGGATGGCGATGAAGACCAGCGCCATCGGTTGGCAGGCTTTTGCGACGAACATATTTATTTCTTCTACCGGGTGGATCACGACTGGAGCGTGCAGCGAACCGCGGCACTGCAATTATACCCCTTGACCAGTCCGAGCCAGCCAGCTAATCGGTGCATCCCAGTTAAACCGAAGCGTCGATTATGCGCCGACACTTAAAAGCTATCTCGTGCTGTGTAAGGATGGGATTAAAAGGACGTAGCGTGGCAACACGTGCCCGGATTGATTGGTTGATTGGTTTGCTGGTTGAACAATCGGGTTGTGGTCATCATGCACACAAGGGGCGGTTCCGTTCACTCCCTGGAACCACTTGGCAGCGGAAGCGGAATGAGTAGAGTGTGCGTAAAAAAAACATCAACTCGACGGTGTTAGGGGCGATGCGTTTATTGCTGCGAAAACTGCTGGTGCAAAGCAATTCCGACGACGGTGAGGAGGAGTGCCAGGCTGCCCGTCAGCACCGGCGGACCACGGCCGTTCCCTCCCGGGGGACGCGGCGCGATGGCGCTGTGATTCATCCCGACCCAGCTGCGGTAGTAGGCCACGTCCGCGTACACACCCGGGTAGCGGGCCCGGGCACACTCGACGCCGTGCGACACCACGCCGACCAGCACCCCGTTGCAGACGAGCGGCCCGCCCGAGTCGCCCTGGCATGCGTCCAGGCCGCCGGCCATGTCACCGGCGCACAGCATGCCATTTCCGATCGATCCGCCGTAGCTGGTCAACGCGTTGCAGGTCGCCTTCGCGATGATCGATATGTTGACCGCCAGCAGCACCTCACTCGAAGGTCCATTCTGTGTGTGTTTGCGAACATGGGATGAACAATTGTGGTCTCTTATAGTACACAGCCACGTTACTTACGTAGTAGATACTCCCCCAGCCGCTCGTTTGGCAGCGCGTATTATTTGGTGGAACCTGCGTGGTCATCGCAATCGGCTGCAGTGTTGGATGCCCGCTCGGTACGCTCGAAGCTAGCTGTAGAAGGAAGAAAAAAGAAGGTTTACTCTCTCTGTTCGAACCTCTGCGGGGCCACGTTCGCCGAACTACGCACCATCAGCAGGCCAACGTCATTGATGAAGCCGCGTGAGACGTAGTTAGCGTGCACCACGACCTGCCTCACGTCCCGCACGACCGTGTTCACCGTCTGGGCGGTTCGGTTGATTCCACCACCGACGACGCGGAAGTAGGTGGCAGCACGTGCCCGATCGTAGTCATCCACCAGACAGTGCGCAGCCGTCAGCACCGTGTCCAGGTTGATCAGGCTCCCGCCGCAGATGTGTCCCCGGCCAAACTGGATCTGGTCAGCCGATCGCGACCGGACGGAAACCTACGGGAACACGACAAAAGAAAAGGTTTATAGCTTTCACGGTCATCAACGGAAGAGGGTCCTGTGCATGCCCAGATTTGGGTTTTCATGTATGCCGAAGCTGCGGAAAGCATACGCTTGGTTCGAGTGGTGGAAGACACTCCGGAACAAATTGGATTACATTGAGTATCCGCATCGCAGGTGATTGCAGCTGTTTGTTCAAGCTTATCACTCGCTGATCGTTTATCGATTGCTCACGTGGCTTAGCGAGCGCTCGATTATTGCTCCACTCCACTGATACGCACATTCGACTTTTGCTATTTCAATCAAATCCGCCGCTTCGTATGTGTTTGCTCTTCCCATGTTCAAATGACGATCATCCTTAGCGAAAAAAAAATATAACAAAATATTATACTTCGCTTCACCAGGTTTGGCGAGTTTTTTCGAACGGGAAATCAAACGGCGGTGTACAAATGACTCGGTGGAGTGTGTAGGCGACGAGGCGCAAGCAATTACAGTGCGCCGTGAGCAACACTTGTAACTCCCATCATGTGGTGTCACAGAGTACAAGCGCCACTGAACAAGCAATCAACTGGTACCAGATTCCATAGGGCTCTGATTTTTCCATTTTTTTCTTCTTGTTTTTAAGTTCGAATGCACAAAAACCGTTGCACCATGCCTCTCAGCCCGCATTTACCTGGTGTTTGGTGGATGATCCGTCGACCGGTACGCCACCGACGATGCGAGATTCGGACGCCAAGCAGGGTGTCTGCAGTGTCACGGCAAGTGCGAGCACGATGAGGATCGGGAACGCTTGGCCACACCGTCCGTGTGATGCCATTTTGCGCTGGTTGATTGTCGAACCCGCGGGCGGTGTGTGTACGTCTTTGTCCAAAGCTGATGGAACCGAAATGTTGGCGAGCGCGAACGGGATCAGGGCCAATTGCCCTCGGCGACGGCTTGCAATGGCAGTTTTGGGGCTACGGTATCGATGTACTGCTCAATCCTTATCGCTTTGTATCGCGCGAAGCCGTTATCAACCCATGATTGCCTGCTTAGGTGATGGACGAGGCCTTCCACTCCTTGTCACCTGCGTATGGGAGAATGGTGTGAGTCACCGACTGTAGACAATTGGGGCCCGTTGGGTTTGGTTATCGAATTTGTCTTAGTCATTCTAAAAAGGGAAAAAAACGAAGCAAACCAATAGTACAGCCCTTAATAGTCAATTCTTACCGATATCTGTCCATTATCAAATAATCGTATCAGCAGTGGATAAATGTTAACCGATAGCAACTGATAAGTTGCAAAACTGAAAACAGCAATGAACAGCACTATCTTAAGCGTTGTAAAAACGTACATCCTGTTATTTGTGTGTAGCAGAATTTTCCCCCAACAGATCGCAACGAGGAACGCCTTCCCTACTCCGGTAACGCTAGTGCACGACATCATCACATTGGAAAAATTCAAATCTTCCACACTGAATTGCATCACTTCAATTCGTTACCAAAACTACAGTTTATTATGTTTATTCACAGAGACAGTTTTCAGTATCATTAGGCATAATTATTCTTTTAGTTTTCGTACACTCTAAGTTCACCGCTGTCCGTTATTTCCCCCAGTTCACTTGTTTGATTGCATGCTTAAACTCCAGCGGTATGTGTGTGTGTGTGGTATGGTAAGCTCGATAGAAGCGGTAATCTAGTTGGGCGATTCGGGCGCATAATTTTCATAGGAAGCATGACCAGAGTCGTCCTGTTGGCTGGTTTTGGTTGCAGATCTGGCAGTTTTGGTTCCACGCTTCAGCACCTGCGGCGTCACCGGGATGGTGAACTTCGGTAGGTGCGCCTTGCTCTTGAGCTCCCGTTTAACGCCCGACAGTGAATGGGTTGTCTTTTGCTGCGCTTTACCAACCGGATGCTTAAGCACCTGCGGTGTGACGGGGATGGTGAATTTTGGTAACTGGGACTTTTTCTTTGGCGACGCAAAACTGGGCATAGGTTGCGCCTTGAAGGTGGACTGTTCGTTTTGCTGCAATATTCTATCCCGGCGCTTGTTTGCATAAACTTGGGCAATCGCATAATTGCGTTCCCAAACGTCTTTGCCTTGGGAACGGGAATCGTTTCTGCAGTACGTTGATGGGCTGAAGCAGGGATGATGATTGTTTTCCTCCGGAGATGGCTTGTTTTCATTATTGGCTGCAGATGAAGAGCTCGAGCCTGTGATAACAAGATTCAACGAGTATTATTGTACGATCATTGAGTGTACGGCATAATACGATGCTCCCTTCACGATAAACTCAATAAGATCACGCTTACCCTGCAGTTTTGCTCGAGAATTGTTTTTGTCCATGGCCTAAACCGTGTTAGTAAAATTAAACGATAATAAACGACGCCAATCAACTTCAAGCTTACTGTTTGGGCGGTTCGAATCAAATTCGTAACGTCAACAAATGACAGATGACAACTGTGCGTGCCTAGTGAGTTAGCGTAGAAATTTTACGACTATGCCTATGTGATTCAACTAAACTGTGCTTTCTTCTCCGGGTTGCTAGAAATTTTCACAAAGTAAAAATCTTCTAACTGCTCGGTCAAGTTGATTCACGAGTTAATTGCTTTTGTACTGTGTGTTCACTAAAAAGAGGCAGGTTAGTTCACACAAGCCAGTGACAAAGTGGGAATATTTTGACAGTTCGGTCCAATTTTGTTTACATTTTGCTAGCTAGCGAAAATTTATTGCGACTACAGGCAGCTACCATTTCTACGATTTTTCCGAGGACTTTCCCATAAACCTACTGCAAACAGAACAACTAGTGTATGTATTAAAATAGCTACCTCGAGCTGTTCTCTATTTCAGCCGTCTATCGTAGGTTTATTTTTGATCCTCGTTTCAACAAATCAAGCATTTTCAATGCATCATGGATCCATCCTTTCCGTTACTTTGCAAATTCTTTGAGTGAAAAACTAACGTATCACGAAATTATTCTTTTACAAGCATTTTAACACGTTAACTTTATCAGAACGATAGGGACTGACATCGTACAAATGCATGAATCGCGTCGGCCCGCAAGCGTCAGTCCGTTAATGCTCTTTAGAACGCTAGGGACTGATATCGAACGTATGCGTTCCGTTGTGTCGGTACGAGAGCGTCAGTTCGCCGCGTTCGCGGAAAATTTCTGCTTGTGTGGCGGGAACGGAAACTGTCGCAAAACACGCATGGCAGTTAACGTGCTAATTGATAATCTCCACTCCAATATAAACCACTTGGTTGTTGAAAATCCTCATTCAACCTGAACGCTACCAAAATTTATTCGTATTTTTAAGGTTTGAATGAACGCGGTTTAAAATTGAAAACAAACAAGCCATGTGAAGCGCATTGCATACCCTACGGCGCCGATGAACCAATTTGTTCCAATATTTTCTTGCAGTACAAATTCAAAATGTAACGGTTGTGAGATTCTGTCTCCATAGTCCGTTGCCCCTGCGAGGCAGCTGTGATTTCGGATAATGCGATGATTGTTGCGGTACAGTAGCATGCATGCTGGTTAGCTTTTACATAAAAATTGTATTTCAGTATAAAAGGACACTTAAAAATATCCTGAATTATTTGTTCATTTTTTTCCATGTGGTTCACCTTGTCCGCTTTAATTTGCTTTCGTTCGATACTAACTGCAACTATCCCTACACGTCTTCACTCTGTGTGTGTATGTGTATGTGTTTGAGTTTTTCTTTTGCTTTCTGCTTCACTTTTCATTTTTGTTTAATTTTTTCCATCGTTTATTTTACGGTAATTGAGCAGTTGCTTTTCGTTTTCATTTTCCTTTTATTTATGCACTTTCTCCGCGATTACCTAAGGTGTGGCCAGATGTTGGTGCACTTCTACGTCCAAATATTCACTTCGGTTCTACTACCAATAATAATAATAATTCTTATTATTATCATAATTATAGTAATAATAAAAATAATAAAAATAATGTTAATAAACTACGTTTTATTTTCGCCCTCAGTAAGGGTTGAACCTGAGCAAGACGACATCGGTCGCCAGACGCGTCACCTCGTGCGCGGCTGAACGAGCTGTTTTCCCAGCGCTGCCGCCACCGACTCGACTTTGCTCTGCAATCTTTTGGCATTCCACCATGTGCTTCCGTAATTCCTTAACGTTAGCAGGACGCCGAAGCTATGTGAGAATGTAAATGCAAATTGTTTGCCTTGTCGTGACGGTCGAACCGGTGGATTGTGACCTGATCGGCCCAAAAACGTTCAGGACCGATCTGGTGATTGCAGTGGCAGAGGAAAACAGCTCGGGCGAGCGTACTCGTAGTCGCTTCGGTTCAACTACAACTAATGTCTTGATAATAATTGCATGTTTTTCTGCTGTTTTGAGGTACTTTCCTTTCCTTTCCTTTCCGTTTTCCTTGCTTCCTACTCATTTTGTTTTCTACACCTCCGGTTGCTGGTTTACTCTCAAAACAAAACAAAAACCTAAGGTTCGCTGTACCTAGCATTTGTACAGCAAGCTGTTCGGTACTTTTGTAGTAAATCTGTCGCGAAGTTTGAACAAAAAGATATAGCAAACCAAACGCTCCGACGATATAGTAGAACACCCTACTTCGTATGCATTCCATCCCGATCGTACGCTCCATATAATTTTCCACTGATCATCTTCATTACTTGCTTTCCCGTCTCTCCTTTCCCTTTCGCGTGCGCTCACTCTCTCTCTCTCTC
>KE524974.1:208046-227071 GCA_000441895.2 Anopheles sinensis
TGAGTTGCGCTTGGCACTTCCTTCGGTGTTGTTGAGCTGGGCACATTTGCCTGCTGGTCGGATTCTTCTATCTCATCATACACCAGCGTGTTTTCTGGTTCATCCGATCCCTTAACCGGCGTTACCGGTTTTGCAGGCTCCACCGATGGCTTCTCCTGTACGTCAGCGTCAATTTCATTGCTTTCGTCGGCGACCTTCTCAGCGTGTCCCTTAGTAACCGGCGATTCAGGTTGCGGGGTCGTTCGAACCTCCTCGTCACTCTTGGTTGTTGCATCGGGTCCGGAAGTGCTACCTTCCTGCTCCTGCTCCTTTACCTGATCGTCCGCTTCGGGTTGTACCGTGTTCTGTACGACGTCGTCGAGCGTTGGCTTGAAGATTGGCTTCTCCTTCTCCTGCGGGAAATGGATTCCACCGTCTTGTTCAGCACCACCGATCGGGCTGATGAGGTTGTCGTCATCCTTTTCATCCGCAATTTGCGGTTGCGTTTTGTCCTCGTCCTTATCTGCAACCTTCGTCGGCTTCGGAACTGAATCTTCTCCAACCTTTGCTGGCAGCTGAACCTGTTCATCCACTACTTTAGTTGGCTTATCGTCATCCAGCGTTGGCTTTACAATCGGCTCTGCAGTGTCTTCATCCTCATCACGGAACACGATGGAGCCATCATTTTCCTTCTGTGGTGTCACGGTAG
Source organism: Anopheles sinensis (assembly GCA_000441895.2). NCBI lineage: Eukaryota > Metazoa > Arthropoda > Insecta > Diptera > Culicidae > Anopheles > Anopheles sinensis. Next base: position 208,735 of record KE524974.1, read on the forward strand.
TACTCTTATCCACTTGCTGAGTCGAGTCGTCGCTCTTTGATGGACCAGCAGTTGTTGGTGCCACTTCGTCAGATCCTTCCGTCTGCTCATCGCTCACACCCTTTTCGTCCAGGGCTGGAACGGCCTGTTCTGGTTCCTTTGTTGTGCTAGCTTCCTTGTCATCCTGCTGATCCTTGCTGCTAGTTGTGTCCATTGCGCTCGAGCTCGGTGTCGTTTCAGGTATTCCGAAAGTTGTTTTCATTTCTTCTTGCGTCTGTGCCTTCTGTGTCAGTTCTTCATCCAATGCAACTGAAGGTGCCGATGTGCTCGCTTGTTCAATCTCATTCTCCAAATCATCCAGCGTGGTAGGCGCCACCGTAGTTACAACCTGTTTCCGCTTGTGATCGTACACTGTTACCGGCACTGGTTTTTCTTGTTCGGTGACTGTTTCGAACTGTGCGTCGCTGAATTTGGCCGTGGTTGTGTCGAGTTCAGTGTCACCCGAAGCCTGGTCATCATCGACAGTTGCCAGTTTTACATCGGTACGATCCGTACTGCTTGGAATCTCATCATGTGCTTGCTGTTCCTTCTGACTGAGATCATCTGAGTCGAATTCTTTTTCGGTAGCAGCATCAACCGGATGCTCAAATGGACGAGCAGTAGTCGCTCTGTCCTGCTCCTCATCCTTTTCGATGTCAGCTAACGGCTTGAGAGTAGTTGCGTATACCTCAGGAACGAATGCAGGTGCTTCCGTCTCTGCATCTTCAGTCACGAATGCACGCTGCGTGGTAGCGCGTTCTTTCTCTTCCTGTTGGTCAAAGAAAGCATCAGTGCTCGTTTCCGGTTTGCTATATTCTTTGACGGTGCTCTGCTCTGCATCCTTAGCCACCACAGTGGTGCTCTCGACGTCTTCGAATGCACTGTCGGTTACTTGAGGCAGCCCGGTATCCTGCTGCTTCTTGTCATCGTCTTCCTTCTCCATTGCGCTTACCGGTTTGCCATCAACTGGAATGCGCGATGTAGTAGTCAAATCTTTCTCATCCTGCTTTTCAAATGTGGATTCTGTGGTCTTCGATGCATCGCTATCGGTATCCTCCGTAGTCATGGGTGAAGCAGTGCTAGAGGTGGTCACCGGTTTGGCAGTCGTAGGTGCAGATGTACTTAGCACAATGACGTCATTGTACTCCGCGGTAGTCGGACGGTTACCATTCCAGAAATTAGTATAGTTCTTTTCCTCGTCTCTTTCCACTGCCGATTGTGTCAGTAGGGGCTTCAAAACATCACTGGATAGATCCCAGTCATCATTTTCTGCCTCCGATGGTTTGTCAGATTCATCGTCTTCCTCGTCATTGTTACTGTCGGTAGAAGACTGCGAATCTACCGCCGAAGCGGTCGATGGAGCTTCCGGCGAGGTGTCCGAACTTTCGGTTGAGCTACTGCTAACGGAGGCTTCACTTTCCGTGGCAACCGAGTCGCGCTCTGCAGCTGAATCGCTATCTTTGCTATCCTCACTGTCGTTCGAATCGGCTGTGGTCTCTGTTGTCGTGCTCGAGATTTCAGGGCAGTTGTAGCTTGGGCAACATTCGCCCGGAATGTTCTTTGCAGTGCAGTCAGCGTTCGGCGCAGGGTCGCAGCGTACTGGCTCGCAGTGAGTGATGCTGTTGGAGCAGCGACACGCTACTTGGCATTTGCCAGTAACCGGCACGTTTTCCCCATTGCTGTAGGTGACTCCTTCGATCAGACAATCTCCCTCGCCAGGGATAGATTCAGGGAACAGCTTGTCTGGCGTTTCATCGACTTCGGTCTCATTGTCATCCTCATTCTCAGAATCAACCGGTTGCACTGCAGATTGCACAGGCTTTGCAGTCGTCGGGGAAAGATCTTGCTGATGTTCATCTCCAGACTGTGGCTCTTCGTCGCTATCGTCCTCATCACTTTCGTGCGCTTCCTGCTCGACATGGTCATGCTCGACCTCCTCCTGCTGCTTTGTGCCTTGATCGTCGTCAACCGATTCATGCGGCTTCTGCTCGTCCTTCTCGGGCGTTATAACCGTGTTCATTTCCACCGGCTCATCGAAATCGTTCGCTACCTTCACCGGGTACTGTGACTGCTGTTCGTCATCCTCATTTTTGTGATCGTCGGCAGCAGGTGCATACTCCGTGGTGGTCGCATCAGCTAGCACGTGCGAGTCCGCCTCGAGCGGCAGGTTTGGCAAAATCTCATCCTTCGGCGGCGCCAGCGTCTGCTCCGTGGTGGATACCTCCGATATTGGTGCCGGTGGTAGCTCGGTCACGATAACTGCCGGTGGCAGTTCGACGAAGTCCTCCGGTGTCTGCGGCACATCGTCAGCTTTGTGAGCGGGTTCCTTCTTCTCCGTGGTCACATCGAGCTTAGTCGGCTGTTCGCGTTGCGACGTGGTGGTTTGTTCGGGTTCCTTCTCGGCCGATACGGTGCTTGCAGGCTCGTCGTCGCTTGGCACTGGTGCTCCTGTGACATCACTAGCTTGGTCGAGGCGTTCGTCGTCAGCTGCTGGAGTCGTAGCATCCTGCTGATCGTCGTTCTCTTCCTGCTCCTGTTCGTCCTGGCTTGGGCTGGGCTTATCAGATTCTTCTTCGTCGTGAGTAGCACCAATTTCATTTTCCTTCTCGTCACTGGTCGGAACCAGCGCCGGTTGGGCAGTTGTAAGCTCAGGCTCTTTAGGTGCCGCACCTTGAGTAGACGATTCCGACGACAAACTCTGATCGTCGAGACGAATGCTTGTTGGCGTTGTCGGCTCTTCGTCGTCGTTGATCTTTACGTCCAGGTCCAGTTTAGTGTCTTGCTCGTTGTCCTCATCGCTGCCAACTGGATCGACGTGCTGCTGCTCCGAAGAGCCTTCATCCAACTCCAGAGGTTCAGTTTTATCAGTCGTATCGGACTGGACCGTCGATGACGAAACAGCAACAGACGGTGTAACTGTGCTCTCATCAGCCGTTTCAGGTTTAACGGTCGTCTCAGCTCGTACAGGGAACACAGAATCGTCAACGGAGGGAGCCACCGTGGTGCTATCGTTCGCCGTTTCCGCCCTATCAGTTGTCTCCGTTCGTTCGGTGGCCGCCGAAGTTGCACCAGCAGGTGTCACCGTTGTGCCCTCCTCTGCCGTTTCCTGTTTATCAGTCGTCTCGGGTTGGACAGTAGCGGATGCGGTGCTTACGGTGGTTCCGACTTCCGGTTTGTCCTCGTCATGGTCATGCGGGCCGACGTGGCCAGGAATGTGGTCCTGTGCAACGTCGTCCTTGGCCGGCTGTCCAGTAGTCGCTGGGAGTTCGTCATCGGCCTTGTTCGGCTCCTGAGCGTCATCCTTAGCCGGCTGTCCAGTAGTCGCTGGCTGTTCGTCATCGGTCTTGCTGGGCACCTGAGCATCTTCTTCCTCACTGTCATCCTCCTGGGTATCCTCGAACTGTGGCACGATGTGCTGTTGCTCCTGCTGATCGTTGTCGTCATCTTCCTTCTCATCCGAAGCAATGTCTGCGAAAGGCTTCTGGGTCGTTGCCTTGCTTGCATCCGCTGGCGATGTGGTCGTCTGTGCTGCCGCTGGTGCTCCCTGATCGTCCGATGGTTCGTGATCATCGCCCAGCTTTTGCTGTTCCTCTTGCACGTCATCGGCGATTGTGGTTGCTACTGTCGGCGTCGACGTCGTCGGTACAGGTGACGATGCGGTCGTTGGTGCAGCAGATCCTCCGTCGCACATATATTTGTCTGGACAGCACTGACCCGCTGCTGGCGGAAGTGCCACACAGTTTTTACCCTCATTCTCTAGCGGTGTGCCACACTCTTGCACGGCGCACACGATGTCACCGCGCATGCAGTAACAGTGCTCGCACGGCTTATCCGTCATGATGAGCGCTCCATCGGCGTACGTCTCTCCGTTGTGCACACAATCCGTCGACACGGAGGGCGATACCGTCGTAGTGAGGATGAAGCCAGGCGTTGGGCGCACAGTCGTGGTGAATTCGTCGTCCAACATCGGAGTAGTGTCCTTGTCGTGATCTGTATGGGAAATGCAAGGGTATCACGGAGGAATAAATATTTGCCTGCTGTACGAAACACTGTGACCTGTCGACTTACCGCAATCGTATCTCACTGGACAGCAAACTCCCTTGTTGTAGATCGGCTGGCAGCCATCGATGTGCAGTGTGCACTCCTGCATTACACAGGTCGTCATGTTACGGATGCAGTAGCACAGCTCGCAGGGTTTCTGAGGATTTGATGGCACCTGGACGGGAGAGAAAACACGTTTAGTTACGTTCCTAGTAGATATACGTAGGTCCCTTTAGCTCCTTGGGATGCTCCCGAAGGTACTTACTTGAGCTCCCTCTGGATAGAACCGTCCGCTGATCGAGCAACCGTACTGGTCGAGGGCACCAACTTCGCTCGTTGCCGCTCCACCGAGCGCCGTCGATGGGCTGGCCGTCGTTTGATGATCCAGCAGCTGAACCTCTACCGCCGGGCAGGTGATCACCGGGCAGCACTGGTCCTCCCGCTTCTCGATGGTGCAGTCCTGGCCGATCGCCTTCGTGAACGGACAGACTCGCAGATAGCACATCAGCATGCGGTCGTGACAGGTGCAGTTCAGGCACGGTTCGTTCGTCATGATGCGGTCGCCCTCGCCGTAATGGTTATAGTTGTAGTAGCACCCAGTCGATTCGCCATAGGTCTCCATCTCGGTCTGATCACTTTCGTATACCGGGGCTGCAAGTGAATGAGCAACGAGCGAGGCATATTTTAGACCACTCGAATCAATCGCAAACCACGCCGATCAATGAATGGATGAAAGCAATCCTGCACTGGTTCGACTCTGTCGGACGTAAAGCTATCGAGTAAAATTATAAAGCCTGAGTGGGATGCCAAGCAAAGGCGCTGCTTCTCTTGAAAAACACTTCCATCAGTCTACGCCATTACCGTATTAGCTGAACGTTGTCTAGGGTAGCAAGACAACAGTGCATCCATGAAGCGATAATGATCGAGCGTAGGTGGAGGGAAATAGCATACGGACGCACAGGCTAACAGAACCTAAAACCACTAGACGTACGAAGGTAGCAGCCGGTTATGATGCCTGGCGATGATGGCGTATAGCCAGCAAACTGATTGAAGTGGAGTAAACAGATTCATGTTGACTGCGCGGATAGCGGATGTCCGATGAAACAATCGACCCAACCCTCAGCGCGATGGCAGCTGTCAGGGGGTGAACTTCATCCGAGCCGGTGCGTTTCTTAGCCAGGGTTAGACCAGGGTAGAGAACTGCACGCGTGGCAACAATGGATGCTGGCAATTGTCTTCAATCAACTCACCGCTCATATCGGATCATGAGCGGCCCAGGCGACCCCGGGGAAACTCACCTGATCTAGTTCCTGCTGCCGTGCACTTCTCCGCCCGAGAAGGCGACAGTTTGCAGCGAATCGGCTACCATAAACAAAACAACAAAGCAAGGCCCTGGGAGCTAAAGACACAACCCTCTCCCACTTAGTTGGGCCCGGAAGTCGCGCGAGGCTGATCTCGTGAAGTGCACCCATCTTCCACGCGAAGCAGTAAGTCATGGGCGTAAGTTCAAATTGGCAAATTATGTAGTACACGTCGCATATCTAGTAGCCAACGGCGGTCATACATTTAACCACCAGTCGACAACGGAAGAAGTCAAAACCTACTGATAACCATTTGGTTGAAGGGTATCGGTTACCTTCAACAATAAACTTGACCTTGGTCCACGAGCTGGTGGTCTTTATGTGGCTTTCACCGCAGGAATGTGGTTAAAAAATGGCGAACGAGAGTGACTGTTTCAACCTCTTTCTTCCAACACTTATTCTGATGTCATGACGAACTTAGAGTAATGGAAAATGAGAAGATCAAACTTACCGCCATTGATCGCAGGTAGTACTAAAGCTAACGCTACAAGTAAAAATGCCATCGTAAGTCGGTCGAGCCGGAAATGGCTCGGACTCCTGATAATCATACTGAACGCTGGTGACTACTCCCTGTTGTCGTTCGGTCGCGTTGCTGCTGCTGGAAGAAAGATAAAAAGGAAAGAAGTTGGTTGGTTAGGTCACGTGAAGTTCGGTGACGGGGTGACAAAAGAAATGCATTACGAACAAAATATACTGAAGCTGGACGTGGTATGTTTATTTATAGTCGCGAAACCGGCTGTAGGATGCCTGTGTCACATAGGCGATCATGATTCAGCCGAGTGGAGCCGCTATTGGAGCCGCTCGTTATTTATGTCACACGATCGAACGCCTCTGAAAGCGTACGGTACAAACTGGTTTGAGATATAGCGTCCAAGTACGACGGACGCCGCTAACTCATCCGGGCAGTTTGGTATGAAAATCCCGCAAGCCGTACCTCTTTCCGGTGCGTCTAGATTCCAGAATTCCTTTTTACGTCACGCTTGAGCTCACGCCAACGGCCGGTGTCTAAAGGAGGGTACCGAGGAAATACCGTGGCAATTGGTGCGTTCGGGCGTTGATTTGTTCGGGCTACCCTGCGTGGTGTCATTGCCGATGGAAGGAACAACCGGCGAGTGTAGTAATTATCGCCCTCCTCTTACCTTCTTCTCCATTATTTTGTATTCTTCGGTTTCCACGGGCATCTTGCACACCGTGCAGATACCAAACGAGTCATCTTCGAAGCTGTTCAGTACAGGTTTCCAAGAGTCATTGCGCTCGAGGCTAGCCTTAGCATCGGCTTCCGGTGGAATTAAGCCGTTGCTGGGAAGAAGAACCTCCGCAAGATCAAGTATCAAGCTCTTACCGGTTGATCGCATCGCTTACAGCAAACACTGTCTTCTGGCAAATGTGGGCAAATGTGGCTCCGGACAAACAGAATCGTTGTGGAAAGATATTTATACCTATCGTAAACGATGCTGCATTATTACAGGAGGAGGAGCCGTTAGGTGCAGTGTACTACTCGGGACTAGTTCCTGTACTCCTGGATTTCTGTGTTTCTGCGTTCGCTAGTGGACTTGCGCCACAGGATAAGCAGATTTATGACGACCGAAGGGTCACACTATCTTCAGGTACCGTTGCGTCAATTCACCACTTCCCCTCTTCCACTCTTCCTCATGTTTTCCATGCCTCAGATCTTCTAACTCAGAGGTTTCTAACTTCTACCCTCGAGTTGTTGACATTTCTGACCATTCCAACGGGTTGCCTCCGCCCAATCCTTGCCTCGGGAAGCTGAGATGCGTGCGCAGGAAATCTTCCCTTTTTTTCTTCTCACTCCTCTTTCTATCCCCTTCTTCATGCACACACACACACATACACGCCTGTCCGGCCTGCACCGGTAACTAAATGCTCTGCATTAACGGCACTTTGCTGCGGCCCGTTTGCCGGCCACTGATCTCGTCGGTATGTGCTGATCCGACCCCCAGGCGGGACGGAGATTTCGGAGCACGACGCCGTGTGTGTGTGTGTGTGTGTCTGCCTGCTTGTGTGCTTTCAAGCACTTAAGCAGCCTCCGGTGGCCTACTTCGAACGGGAAACCGGCGATGAGCTCGCAATGGCGCAAAGGCTCAGTCTTCGGGTGGACCGATTCGATCGATCATTTCAGCTATAGCTTTCCAGTTGGCGTCCCTAACTGCCAACGTCGGAGGGTAGAAACGCTTGTGCCACAGTGCAGGAGAAGGCTGGAGCATGTAGGAACGAACCGAGACCGTGACCCCCGGGTGACCGGATGGCGTGCTGCAGGGCAATGGATACAGGTTTGACAATTATCGCGAGTACTCCATCGCCATACCCAAAAGGCGCTCGGAGCTCTGGCAAAGCCATCCACGTTCGAAGCTCCACTGCTTAAGCTGGACGGTGCTGCTCTATCACCCAAAAAGTCGAACGTACAAACTAGGTACTACCACTAGGTAATTAAATCCGAAGCGTAGCAACATCGCCGGCCATCTAGTGTTCGAAAAAAAAAAATGGGGAGACACGGCAACAACGCGAATCTTCCTGGAGCAGGGTTTGCGTCACCCTGGCAGATAAAAATGTGTAGCCCGCCCGAATCCGTTCGTGCCCATCCATCGACAAAGCGAAATAACGATTTTTGATCGTACGTCGAGGTATTTCGTCATCCAGATCCTCGTTCTTGCCACTTTGGGTTTTGAGGTATGTTTACTATGAGAACATGTCTAGGTTTGTTTTTGTTGTTGTTGTTGTTGCTGTTATTGTTCCCAACACCCAACATTCATTTGGTTGGACGAAACAGTCAGTGATTTTTTTTCAATAACTCGCCGTTTGTTCTTCTTCCTCCATTCATCGTGTTCTGTGTAATTTGAATGAAGCTAGGAAAACGGATGATGAGGATCGGTGCTGTTGTGGTGTATTTAATCTCGCCTGCTAATTGGTTTCTACAAATTGGCGCCGGATGGATGAAACATGGAGCAAAAAGGCACTGCTGTCGGCATGGCTTGTGTGTGTGTGTTTGTGGTTATTACCGGATCTGGCTGCGTCTACCTGAGCCGCTCATCTGGCTGTCTGGCGTGACGGTAACGAGAATCAATCATGGCTGGGGTACCGCCGCCGGTGGGACCAACAAGGATCATTACGGAATCGGCAGAATTCGATAATTTATGATACTTAGAATAAATTTCCAATAAAGGTCATCGTTCGCGCACTTTGAAAGAGACTTATTACACGAGCGGAGTGCGTAGGAAACAATTACAGCTCAACTCAAGCCAGTTGATGGAGAGAGCTTAGGGCCAAGGCCGCCATTTCTGTACGATCTTTGCGGTAGATCTTTGCGAGGCTGCATCGTTAGGAAAAGAGCGAATAAAAAACCCTCTAACAAAACAAAACGGGAACAACATCCACCATCATCTGATTAAAGAAGTACTGTGTGGAGAAGGTTCCCGGTCGGGCTAAATATAAACTCGATTGCACCGAACCCGGGGGTTTGAGAAATTGTAAAAACGCACCAAATTGGAGATTGAACGGCGCAGATGGGAAAGAAGGTCGTGAACGTCCGTGCCTCATCATGCATCATCAGAATCGGGTTGGCGAGGTTTGCATATCACAAGAACCCTACACCGAGAAGTGGGAATCCGGACCCCCAGGAGCTGCGGAAGGAGGAGACCGTTGTCTTATGCCTTTAGCGCGGGAATGACGTAAACTCAAGGTTACCGGGCTAACAATTGGTCGGATAGTGCTACATAGTGCTCGGTGGTGGTTCAAGAGGCCGGTTTCGAGTGCCCCCTTTGGGTAAGTTTTCAAGCTCCGATGGAGCCTGAATCGAGGTAAACTTATCGGCCAGCAAATCTATCGCGAACGTCCCTTGTAACGGCTCTAAGGCCCAAGCCACCTACACGCTATAGCTACCCTGAAGATGCTCCCCCCTCGAGAGCGGCCAGCAAGCGGTGTGCCAATTAAGAGGCAGACGCGTGCGATTTACAGAAGCCCCTGTCGAGGCGGGAGGGCTATTTTCGTTCGTCGTTAATTTTTGAGCAAAATAGATGCAGCATTATGCCCCGACCGGCCCTGGTCGAGGTACCATAGGAGGAGAATTGGGGTGGTGGCAAACATAGGTGATAATCGTAGCTGCCCCGAGAACTGGCGAGAAACAGAGCGCAGACGGTGTTGGTCTCCTGGTCCAAAGATTCAGCCGAAAATTAGCCCATCTCGGGAGGAAGCCGCACTGCTCCACGATGATGCCCCTGGCCTGAGAGAAGGTGCAGGGAGGTGGAATGGGGGAGGGGGGGGGAGAATTGCTGAGGTGAGGGCAGACGGTCGTGTAATCCGGTAATCATCTAATCACCTTTATTGCTTCCGTTCTTTCAGCTCTGCCTCGGGGGTTAGGTCTCTTCGCATTTCTTCGTGGCTTCGATATATGCTACGCTATGAATATATGATGCGATGCCGGAGACCAATAAAACTGGCGTTTCCGTGCATGTGCTGTACGTATGCACGCGAGTCTGTGCGTGTCTCTTTGTTTCTTGTTCTTGGTTTTTGGCTTTGCACCCGATAGTGCAAACCGATGCTTATGGAAATAATACCAGGGGGGGTTTGAAGAGGCAGACTAGCGCTTGGGTTTGAAGAGGCGGTGGTCGATGTTGTTGTCTATTCCCCCATCCGTACAATACGCCCCGATGCTAACACCATCCATATACCATCCTATATATGGCTGGACCGCGTAGTCTGTAGGCGGATGTACACACATATCTGTATCCCCTGCTTCCGACTGTGTCAGCGAAACGAAAGTGATGCTGCTGCATGTATATGCGGTGTCCGATATTTACACCAACCAGGCGACCAACAACCCCATCAGCAACCTCATTCCGATCACGAGCGCAAGATATCGATTCGTTGCCCCGTAGCCGATAAACGTCCGCCTCGCCTGACGTTAGTGCGGACCTGCCGGAAGTGGACCGTACGAATACCGCTCCGTTCCGCAAAATTAGACCGGTCGCCAAATGAGATTCGGCTATTAAAATTAGGTCGACCAACACCCGCTCAGCTCTATGCCAGCTTCCCCGCCTAGTGGCGCTCTGCATGTGGGATTCCGTTTAATTTAAAACGCCATCCCGAAAATTGCGACCCGTCGCTTTCCTGCCGTACGGGACGGGCACGGTTTTGTCCGGTACCACACTCTCCTACCCCGATGAAAGCACTCCAATTAATCCGGACTTCAAGATAAGGGTAGGCTTTTTGCCTTCTTTCTGCTTGCCAATTCCACGTCCGCGCCTGCCACGTCGTGCGAGTGAACGATAACGATCGGCAACCGTCAGCAACCGGGAACCCGGGCTCTCGTTAAATCCCTCGGGCACGTGAGTGGCCGTTCTCCAGCGTCCGGCAGGGATTTTAGTCCTCCTGCGGGAAACTAGGGCAAATTGGCGAATGGAAAACAAAACAACCGATAGGGCAAAACGGCTCAAGAACGCAGGCGTAGATCAAGATAGGAGTGATAAAGTGGCCCATCGCTTCTTGCGGTTTCGGGTAATAAAATGCAGGGAAACTTACGTCGAGGAAGTGAAAGTCCTCTCTATTCTGCGTGTTTGTTTTGTAACATTTTTCCCTTCCTAGTACAATTATTTGATATATTTTACTTCACTAGCAAGCGGATAACCAAATCGGTGTTATTAAATGATTGCAGCTCCTGCTATAGACTGTTACCAAAGTCTCAATACTCCCCTAACAAACCTTAAACAAATTCAGAGTTGAGTTCACAAGAACATACGTCTTGTGAGTCTCTTCTCGATTCCAACACTGATTTTAACCTCGGACTAAAAGAATATGTTACCCAGGGAATATATTCCCGTTTGATCCTCCTCTTATGGATGCTGGATAGCGTTCAAATGGTGGAGACCGCCGCCCCGGCGGCAGTTCTGATTCGCTATTTGGAGGTTTTTAAACAAGTTCTGCTGGCGGAGTTGCGGAATAGTACCACCGCCGCAAAAGATTATCGCGAAAAGGTTAATCGCACCGAGAATCTGTTCTCCGCGCCCGGAACGAAATGATGCTGGGACTCCGAGATGGGATTCTAATGATGATGATGACCCACGTAACCTATCGTGCGCTCATAAATGACACGCATAAACCTAGGCGAAGGAAACCAGAATGCAGCTGAAGTTAATCAAAAAAGGCTAAGAAGTTTTGTGTGTTTCGAGGCCTGCATAGGTTTCTCCGGTGGATCTCGCGAAGCGGATATATAGAATTATGTTACTGGCAACCGGGAGCACCAACTTCCCGAGGTATCTGCTTACGAGGGGTCCCACGGTAGACTCTCCGCACTAAGAAGGCCTACTGGAGATGTAGCGTTTGTCGCGCAAAACGCGTGGAATGCGAAAGTCCAGTAACGAGGAGCTCGAAAGACTTCTTCCTGCTTGTCGTTGTTCGATTTTTTCAGCATTCGCGACCACTCCAGAGACTTCCTCCAACGGTGAAGCGATGGTGGGACGTGAAAGCATGAGAAAAATCATGCCAAATGGATTTTGGACCCACGACCGACCGCTCTTCGGCGAGTGGTGGTGATTTCGCCAAACACCACCAAGATGGCAATGGGTCGGTAAAAGGGTCCAGGTTTGTTTTTTGCCGTTGTTCTTTGTTGCGGTACGTCTTCGCTTCGTACGAAAGGATACATTTAAATGAAATTACTCCACCAGTTAGAGGGAAATGCTTGGTTCGCTGCTGCCATATTAGTTGCCATCACCCAGGCTCAGCCGTGCTTCCCACTGACCTGCTCTTCGCACGTCATCGCTCTCCCCGGTTTTCCACCGTTTGACCGTGCCGGTGCTGGGAATGACCCCCAGGGGGCGCGCGCGCTTGTGCGTTTGACCGAGGTCTGCCCGGGCCCGAGAAGGAGGTCACCTGGCTGGCTTTCTCCTCGCCGGCCTCGGCGGCTAGCAGACCACTTAGGGCAGATGACGGGTTTTGTGCCGTGTGCTTGGCTCACCACCACCACCTTCCGGTGTGCGCTTCCTTGGCCCGCTTTCCCACGCGGGTGGCGCTGGGGCCTGGTTGTGACCGTTTATGGCGATGACGATGGCACACAGCCCGGGCGCGCGCTACTGCCAACGGGTCCCCGGGGCTGGTCCCCATTCCTGGCCTGGTCGTGACTTCCAGTCCCCGCTCCGGCACACTATTTACTTTCTTCCGAGTGCAAGGATACTGGGAGAGAGGTGGAGTGGTGGGGCAGAACTGCCATTAATGGCAAAATTGACGAAGCCTACGGTGTGCGCATCGATATCCGTCCCTCCGTGTGTATCCAACTGCGACAGAACGGAAAACCGTACGTCAAACCCGATGCGAATAGCACACACAGCCTACATATTGAGCCTATCCGATGCTGTTTGCTCTTGCAAGCCTTTTTCTTCAGCAGCAGCAGCGATGAGGATGAGTGGATAACGTATGGCCGCCGCGCAAGAAAATGGTACGGGATGGCGGCCGAAGAACGAACGCAGAAGTAAGGCAATAATACAACACAGAAAACTACTTACACCGAGCGAGCGAGAAGGAGTCAAAAAGAGGAGTGGGTGATTGAAGACGGAGGGATGGAGAAGATCAACATGAATATTTTTCACAGTTCTTTTACTCAGAGCCGTGCGCGCGCGCGCGTCCCTGTCCGGCGTGAGGTTTTTCCCTTGTTGGAGCTGCCCAGTACGTCCACTACTCGTATTCTTCCAGAGGCCTACATATATGCGCACACACAGCGGTACGCGCGGAGGTCCGCTCCGGCCTGGCGATCTGGCACATAACCTAATTTTCACTGTACCCCCCTTTGCCGTGCTTTTCTCCTGAGCTCGAGCGCGGGCACCGGGAGGGCTGAGGTTCGGTGTGTCCGAAGGAGGAGAAAAACTTGTGGAATGTGACGCGCTTCGCTACGGGTAGGGTAAGCGGAGGTGGTTGCCGACACCGGACCGGCCTCTGTAAGTGCCCGAGTGCACTGAGAACTGGACCCGGGGGACCCCTGCGCGATGGAGGAATTGGTTTGGCCTACCAGAATGTCCAAAGCAGATAATGTCAGATAGGCAGCGAAGACCTAGCATAGGATTGGTACCCTGGGAGGAAGCGTAGAGCTTCCACGATCGATTGGATCGGAGCGGAACACAGGATAGCAGCGAGTGCACGTGAGTGTGCACGCGCGCGCGGAGGCTTCGAACAGCGCCGCATATGGCAGCGCGTCGCCGGTATAACGGTATCCGGCGAATGTCGGCGTTGAAGTAGGCCGAGCTCCGGAGCTAGCAGAGTGCCCGTCAGTCCGGTACGGCACCGCCGAGAAGGTGAAATTCCGTACCAGACCTTCTCTTCTTGTTCTTTCGCCGTCGCACCGAAGCTGGGAGTTAGACGTTGACCACAATGCTGGCCATATACACACACACCCGCTTCTCTAGCATGTTCCCATCCCCATCTAGCCCATACGCTAGACGGGCTCCATCGTTGACTAATAACCTGACTGACATTCGGAAACATATCGAAGCGAACCAGGACCTCCTGGTGGGGCAGGAGAAGGTAGGGGAGGGGACCTGACATTATCGTCGTACCGATATTCGTTTTCAGACTCCTTTTTCCTCGCACGCTTCTCATTAGAAAACTTTCATCTCGCGAATGGGGCAGCTACGAGGGAGCCTTAGGCTAACAGCTAACGACCTGAACGTAGTTAAGCTAGATGGCAAAACAAACATATATGGTACACAGACACACAAACCGCTCGACAGGTAGAGCACTGGTTCCAATCGAAGTATTGACCGACTATAAAAGAACAGAGTAAAGGGAGGCAGGAATGGGCGCGAGGGGAGTTTACTTTCTTCTCAGTCCTCAGACGAGAGGGCAGGTGACACATCTTCATGTTGCCGTAGGTGATTGTACCTTTACGACGCTGTTCTACATTTTCATTCCACGTACGGACAGGTCTTTGGGATGCTGCTCATGTGTCACGCAAGGTGTCTGCGTAGGTTAGACACCGGTCACCTGGAGGTGTCAACCAAAACACGCGTAACTTGTTTGATAAAATCTCGCATCGTTTCCATCGTCAGACGCAGTTTGGTAGGTACGAACATCTACTGTTGCATGCTGCTTTCGTGAACTGGAACATGGCGTGCTTGTTTACAAGCATGGATGGACCTCATGCCCCATCGATGTTAATCTCATGTCGAACAACTGCTTGTTAGCAGCATAGAATAGACCTGATCTTGCACCGTGTCACGTTCAACAGCGTAATGTTAAACCTATGTAACGCTTCCTTTAACATTGCTAACGGTTTCTTAAACCATTTCAATGGAGTCTACGGGCGCATGCAGTATCATTAGCGCTTGGTTAAACCTGCTAATTAGCCTTATCATTACGACGCCACCCTTTTCGACCGTATCCGAACGGGAGTCTCCAATGACCACGACAAACGACTTAACAAACGTGGCGCGAAATTGCATCGACCTTAACATACTAAAATACTCCTCCTTCGCTGTCCCGTTCTTAAGTACGTCTCGCTTTCCTGCTCCGAATGCCCATCTTGGGGGTGGGTGTACTTGATCGTTAGATATCACATCATAAGCCGAGAGAGATGTGATCATCTAATCTTCCCCTATGAAGCTGAACCACGACAGCAGGGAAGGGTGTGAGAGCGGGAGACAATTCAGCACCTCTTGGCGGTTCTCGGGGGGGTCCGATTTGAAATCATATCCGAGGTCTCCGGCCAACAACGACAGACGAGAGGGTGGTGGAAGATCTCTTTTCCGACGTAGACCTTGCCGTTTTGCGTTCGTTTCCGTTTCTCTAGGATGGCGATCGTGTGGCCCCGTCCAATGGGGATGATTTTTAATAAATAAATTGCTTCGCTGGTCTCGCCGTGAGCACACACCGCACGCAGGAATTTGTCGACTTAGGTGTTGTGCCCGGGCTCGGGAGTTGAGGATGAGTGCCTGCCGGGTTTTTGGTGTCTTTTTGTCTACTTCGTACTCATCATCGGACGACATCGTTCGCTGTAGGAATGACGCAGAACCAGTATAATTTGTCCAACACCTCTTCCCCACCGACTCAGATGTCGCCGTATGGTAGCGCGAGTGCGTTGGTGTCGGTTCTACGCTTGACCTAGAAACCTAATGTCCCGTTCCCAGCTTCCGGCGATGGAATTCAAACGATCAATCGGTGGTCAAGACCGATAAAATACTGTAGCCTACGCATCGGTCGGTGCCTTTCACCTGAAGGTCCCACACCAGGTTCGGAGGGTTCACGGGGAGAAGCACGATGCGGCTATTGCTCCCTAACGCAGACATTCTTCGACTTCGAGATTATATCATAGAAAGTGAAGGCGCAAAGGGGAAAGAAAAAAAGGGGATGGTGGGCAACCTAACGGTGACTGCAGTGTTCTGGTCCAGCGCATCCTCGAACCAGCTGAGTTTTCTTTGCCCTCGACGAGGCTTGGGATCTTGGAATTTCTGTATCTGCGCTTTAGGGTCTGTAGTGAGATCAAGATATCGGGATTCATTATTAGGGCTCGCCACACGCAACGGTTGTCCAACCAGGTGCAATCAGATGGATTTTAGCTTCTCGTTAGAGCCTGTCCTCCTCTCTAACCTGCATGTGTTTCGGATATTCCAAGAATCACCCATCAGCAACGACACCTGTTTGCGCCCATCTGAGGCTAATCATGGGAATCCAACGCTGGGTAGGTCTGGGAACTCCATGTCAACCGATTAAGACCATCTGATTGGCCACCTTCCCAGGCTTCCCCTCCCTTTTCTATACCTCCCTCCTTTGAGGTACAATTATTTCGCTGCAGAATTGCGCCTCAGCTCTCAGCACTTCAGCGTGATCAAGGGCTGATCGATTTAATTCGACCGATTCGGGGCCGTCCGGGGAAAACCCATGGCGCCTAACGGTTGCTAACGGATTGGTTTTCAATTTCCGGTTATCATCGCAACATCCGCCTTGGGGATCCCTTTCCCCCCAACCTTCCTTTCGTTCTCACACGAGACCATGAAATGGACCACAAATAACAGCCACAAAAAGGGGACGGAGAAAGACGCCCAGCCCGGCGCTAAACAAAGCGCTCAGGCGTTGGAATGCGCCCGGAACGGGAAACCGGATCCCAGCCCCGCCGGCCACCACCTTCATGATGGGATGCTAATTTTCCATTTTTATAGCTTGAGCTTGAGTTGTCCCTTGTTCTCCACTCCAACATTACTCCTAGAAAATATGAAGAACTTACACCGCTTGGGTGCTTATGGGAGATTGTCACGTTTTGTGATTGTTTTCTGGAAAAACGGTTTGCTCTCCTTCTTTCCTCCGGTTTAAGCTTCCACAGGGGGAAAATTTCGCCAAATCAAACGGGAAAAAAAGATTCCATTTGGGCGCCGTTCGATTTGTTCGAGCAAATTTGGCTACGTATTTTCAATTCACGATCAACTCGCGCTTCCGGAAGCTGCATTCGACTGTGGTGCTTCCGGTTCGTTTCCAGGGCGTCCGAAAACAACAAGACTACAGCCAATCCGTGAAGATGCGGTCACGGTCCGGCGAGCGACCAGAAACCCAAAACCCAAAGAGTTTTCGCCCATCGCATCGGGCAGCATTCGTTCAGCTTTGTTTGTAAATATCCCCCTATATATATGCCAAAACATCGCACGATCCGGGCACCTTGGGGTTTTGTCCGCGCTCGTGTGCTTTTGCTAATGATGAACAACGACAAAGCATCACCGGTTTTCCTTCGGCCGGGGGGAAGCGTACAATAAACAGACGGTGGGAAAAATTGCTTCAGTGAGCCCAAAATTTCAAGGTTCATCCGTTCGTGTCTGCCGCCGTTTGGAATAGTTTTGTTTGCGCCCCGCTAGCGGAAAAGAAACGAACCTGGATGGAAGATTGCTAGCGGAGGGAGGGCGGGTATATCATTGTTCATCATCTTATCTGCAAGTTCAGAACACTCCGTGGCAGAGAGACTCGTGCAGATTTCGCTACTTTGAAGCGCTGGAAGTGGAAGAGAAGCTCGCGACCTTTTGGATTATGGCTTTGGCTTGATACTTTTCCGGCACAACCTTGCACCGTGGCGGTAACCTTCTCACGAATTTGTCGACGCCATTCAGCAGCGGCTCACAGGTGCCATCGGCGGTTCATAAGGGATCGCCTTAGCGCCGATCGACCTGCTCGAAGTTCGGGGTGCTCGAGTTCATTGTCACTGGGCGCACACCCGTTAGGAGGTAAGTCGAGCGTTCAGAATGGCTGGAAAATGTTTATTTTATTTTCGCAGCTCCGCACAAGGAGCAAATCGGGAAAAAGCAATGAAAAGAAAAGAAAACAAAAGGCAACAAGGGAGAAGCGCTGAAGCCTTCGCGCCACCCCCCTCGAAACTGTAAAGAAGTTAAACGAAAAGGCAAGACACAAACCGGACCAAATTGGTCAAAAGATCGAAAAACAGACTCGGGAGGCTCGCGCCTCGCTGAACACACACACACACACGCGGGAAAACACAGCGGGTTAGGCATGGGTGGAGGGGGGGGGGGGGGGGTACGTGGGGTAGGAGGGCACCGTATTTCAATGACCCCTCGGGTGGGCCCCACTTTTGGGGCGGGTGGGAAAATGTGTGCTGAAAAACGCCGGAACCGGTTCGTAGCCAGCGGTAGCGATGAAATCTTTCGTTCCGAGGCCCCGAAAAGAAAGAAGAAAAACAAAACCGGGGTAAAGGCAGGTAAAAGACACGGCTGGTGCGAGCTGGTATACGCGCGTCCACTGCCTCCCAGCGTCGCAACTGACCCTCCCCTCCTTCCCCTCTCAACCCCTCCATCCACCATCTTTCCCATTTTCCTGCCATTCCTGCGTTTCGCCCAACAGAGAGAGAGAGAAAGAGGGATAGAAAGTCGCAAGCGAAGGCGAAAATACAAAAATAAAAAAAAAAAAATTAAAAAAAAAAACAGGAA